>BOPP01000072.1:5928194-5948928 GCA_017312745.1 Gryllus bimaculatus | reverse complement strand
GAGAGGAAGGGGAGGGGAAGTGAAGTAGAGTGAAGGTGTGATGTAGGGGAGGTGGCGGTAAGATGGTGACGAGTAGGATGAAGGCGTGAGATGATGATTGAGTGGAGTTGGGGTGAGTTAGAGATGGAATGGGGTGGAGTGCAGGTGGGGTGGTGGCAGGATTGAGGAGGGGAACGCGGACGGTTAGAGGCAGAAGTTGAGGCTACGCTGAAAGGGGATGAAAGGGTCTTATACATAAATTGAGATATGCTGCGTGTCCGAAGAGAGTTGAGACGGGTATGAACAAGTGAAAAGTAAAACGTGGAATGTTGTTGAGAGTGAGAATAAGTTGAGAAGAAACACAGTGGTCAGGATAGATGGAGATGCGACGGACGTGATGCGGAAGAAATGAGAGTTCGTTGTGACTTGTAAAGATAGCGACAGGAACCGCGGCCGTCCACATTCATTACTTTCCGTTTCAAGCAGAGGGCCAAATATGCCAATGCGTTAAGTAATTTATACTCGGCCACCAATTGAAAATTCTTCAATTGTTTCTTGACCTCAAAAAACAAGAGAATTTCCCCATTGTCTTTTCGTAAAAAAAAATATAAAAAGGGGTAAACACTATTGTAGTTACATAAACAATTGTACGTATAAAAAATTAATTGAGATGATTATAATACATTATACACAATAGTTAACTATTACAAAAATAAACTTTGCATTTTTCACAAGACAGCTCACAACTTCAAACACAACTTTCATCTTTGTTCAATGTCGACAGACAGATGTAGGTACTGAACTGATCATTTCCAGTCGGAAACTAAATAAGGAAGCGCATAAGTTACGCACAGATCATAATACATAAACGTGAATCGTGAGCATAATACGTATTTCAAAAACTAATTAAGATGGTGATAACCCCGCTGGTTAGTAATCGATCATCGGTAAAACCGCATTGTTAACCAGTCGCAATCAAAAATATCATCAAAATATGGTAGAAGGATAAATAATATGCTATGTATGAACGTCACGAAATTTGAAGGAACCAATTGAAACTCTACGATTTCCTCAAGACTGAAGGTTTCCACGACAATGTTCTACCAGGAGCCTCTTCATTAAGTTATCTTTGAATACATATCGCCAAAGAAGTGTCATCTTACTTGCGCTGCTTAAAATAGAAACCAATTTGTTTCAACATTAGAAGTGAAGTATACTTCAAAGGTTCTTAATAAAAACCTCATTTCATCTGCACACCTCAACGACCTGCACTCCGAGACTCTCCCAAATCCACACTCTCCATCAAGAAATCTGTCATTAAGGCGTCCCATTTTTCTCGATATGTAATTTTTATCAGTTTAGCTGTTAAGCACCAATCTTACAGTTATAATTTTTTCAATTATTTATTTAAATTATTTTTTGTAATCCCCTAGTAAAAGCGGCTACTTTCATGGCATTCAAAGCTTGCGTAAAGTTTAATATTTAGCCGTACATAAGGCGATGCTCAAATGTTCAGATAAAAGTGAGACGGCAACACAGGAAACAAAATACTGTCGACTGAACGTATCGCTTACTGCTGCACTTAAAGTAACATATTGATTTGTAGGCTTGAATTAAAATAAAATTAAAACCAGTAACGCTGTCTAAAATATGGTATGACACGTGATAAAAGTGATTTTATTTTACTCGTCGGATTGCGCCATGAGGCCTATCCGTAGTATTTCCTTCTCGCAAAAAAATGCCACTTTTATCACTCGTTTCATAAATATTTTGGACGTAACTCCGATATTACGATGCGCAGAACTTCAATTCAATGCCTCGCGAGTTGACGCCCTCCCCTCCTCGTCCCCCACCCCTACTGGAGCGCGTCAACTTCCGGGCAAGGACTTGCGTTGCGCCGCCGCCGCCGCCGCCGATGACGACGAAGTTGGCGCGACAGGGCGCCACCGCCGAAATGAAATTTCATCAAGGGTCCTGCGGACACCCTCTTTACACACGCAGTAATCCCCCGAATATCGGCGGCAAGTAAACAGTGCTGCCACCCTGCGAAAGCCCCGCGCTCCCAAGGGCGGCGTTGCGGGCGACGCGAGAGGCCGGGTGGATGAGAGGCCTCATGCCGGCGGCCACGCTGGGTTCGGGTTGGCCGTGTGGAGGGCAGCGACTGCCAATGACTGTAAAGGAGAAGAGCGGTGAAGAAGGAAATGAAATATGTGAAACGCGCTACCTGAACGGCCAAAGAAGGAAATATTATGATGAAGGACAATAAAATGAATTGCGAGGAAAGATGAAATAAGTAAAGGGTGAATAAAAATGCGATGAAAAATATAGCGTTTGTAGGAAGCATATGTTGGGAGATACATAAAAATAATTTTCGAATTGACATCCTCTATAGAAAGGTGTAGCTGACTGCAAAAGTAGGGTGATGACCTGAGTGATGGAATGTTTAATGTAAATTGTAGAGTCACGTCTGAAAATCCACAAAAAAGTGTTTAAAGAAGTAGAAATGGATTTAAGTATTTTAAATAAACGTTCGACAGTCATAAAAATTGACAACGAAACATTTAAACTCTGCTTTATCAATTTAACGTGTTCGAAAAACTAACGCTTTACTTAGAAAGGGACATATGATGCTGGATGCTGTTGTAAGAATTCATTTCTAGCTGTGCCTTTTTTTTATCTGAACGTTTAAAGTCCCTTCGGTTGACATAGTGCAGTCATCAATGTAAACGATTTATAGCCTTTTCTGCCAATGAATTTTATTCACGAGATTCGTCCCAAATTGAATTTAGTGTTACGCAAGTATGTTGAATAACAATAAAAGTTGAAAGGTAATTGAAAATATCTTTCTGCTGAAAACTATGTGTAACAAGTGAGTCAACAGTTTCACAATTATTGCAAACAACAAAATGTCATGTGCAAGTATTTATTTTTGTTAAAAATTTAATAAATCACTAATGATCATTCTTTGAGGCACAAGCCGTAATTTGAATATAAAGCGAAAATGTCTGCTAACAGAGATGGTAAACTGCAGTGACCGTGTAGCATCTAGATAATCACAGAACGGGAATCTTTGCGACTTCCGTCGTTCAGGCAGAGCTGTGAGTGCTATCTAGCGGCGACAATGCAAACTCACAAGGCATCGGGAGTTCCGAACGAACTCTAGTGGCAGTCTATGAGACTATGGGGTAATACGCGGTACTTCACTAATTCCAGGCGCAGTATTATACGTTTACTCTTTTTATACACATGAACGGAATTTATTGTAATAAAAAATAAAAATATATAATTATAATTGTTATTTTTCAAAATATTAAAGAAATAATAGAAAACATGCAAAATAAAAGTGCATTATATTTTATAAACATAATTGTTTTACAAAACAAAGTATTCAATACACTTTATAATAATTACATTACTTTAAAATTGCTCACATTTTCGATTTCTAGAACACAAAACGTCGCCAATAAGTTCTTGAAATATATTCGGCGCGAATTTCTGAAATTGTAAACCCTACAGAAGTAATTGTTCTCTAATCATTAACAAACAATGCGAGTTTTATTAGAAATATAAATGAAGTGCATAGTGTGTTCAAGGAAGAGGATACATTGCGCACGGGAACAGACGTACCTTAGCCTATGATATCCGGATGGATAAATGATGGATCCGGGAGAGGGACGTGGTTTCCAGAGATTAAGCATCAAAAGATTTAAATAATCATGAATGTTCCACACTCAATATTGTTTTTTCAATTGAACCAGTTAATTGAAAAAATACTACCTCCTGATTGCATCACATCCCAAAGAGGTATTCCCATCAAGCTAGAGTGCCCAGAATTTCTTGAATTAATTCCCAATTCTGAGTCACAAACCGATGTTTCTCGATGAGGTGCAGGAAATGTGGTAAGATCAATGATCGGTAAAAATGTCAGAGTATTATTAAGTTTCCCATGGAATAAATAAAGCATTAACCTGTGCGTAATTGAGATTACTGCTTCGCAAACATCCGCTCATTCTTGATACCGAGTACGCGGTTTCCAAAAAGCGGAGTGGAGTAAAAATTCGACAATTCATGGTGAAGGTTCGGTGGTCATAAACGCGAAATATTACTCTGCGCTGTAAGAAAACGGTTCCTGTAACACATTGACATGTAGTAATGGGTAAACTATTTTTAAGATGCAGTAATTATACAGAATAAAAATATAAATAAAAATAAAATATGTGATATAAAAATTGTTCTGATTCATTTAAAATGTCTTTTAAACTCTAAAACAAATATTGAATGCTGGTGTCTTGTTGATGTAAAATATGTATTACGTGAAAATCAGTTTCGTAGTGAATATTGTTCTTAAAATATCAAAAGAATTAACGGTTACACAGTAATGTATTACATAAGAGCACAAACAATTAGCATTTAAATATTTTTCTCAAACTTCTCATTTTTATATATCGAATATAGAATTTGAAAATATTCAGTGCACATAAGGAAAAGGACAGGAAATAAAAATTTCTGGCAGATGTATACGACAAAATGAATGCAAATATTTTTCTATAAAGAAACTTCATTTAAACGGATAAACCCGATATTCAATAATATAAAAGTACCATTAATATTTATTTTTCACCGAGTTCTTAAGCCCTTTGGAAAAGATATACTAGCTCGAAAGTTCCACACCCAACATGCAAAACTCAGAGTCAAGCGCTGTCGTTCCAAAATTGTCTCAAGTGATGTTTTCCCAGAACAAACGCTCGAGATGCTTTTTTTTCTCGTCTCTCTCAACAAACAACTCGTTTCTAGTTATTCTCCGGAACATCGAGCATTAGTTAACTTCTGCAAGTGGAATATCGAATTTGCCTTCACACGATTCCCAAGCGCGGTACTCCTGCGGAGGTACAAGTGGCTGTAACTAGTTGCGAACTCTTAATTGGACGAAGTTGCTCATCTCAGCCGGCAACTTGGAGCAGTCAGTCGGAAGCAGCGAGTCCCGCGGCGAAGAGTGCCAATCTCCACCTGCTGCGCAGAACGGTCTTTCGGAAGTGACGAAAGCCGCACACCGCGAGTCAAACGCTGCCACTGCGTACGCAAAGACGTGTGCGTTTCAGGCAAACAACTCTAAGAGTTCCTGGGAGATATCTGCGCACTGGACGACAGTTAAAAAGCCAACGGTTACCGGGATTTTAGAGGTCGTCAAATGTGGACGTACCTCCAGTGGATTCTACCATGCAATTCGTAACAATTCATTTCCAAAAAATACTCGACTGAACGTGTCTGCGGCTGATTGAGTATCTACTTATTGTTTCCTATCAACGGCTTAGATCATTAGTCCCGTAAAATGTAACAATATATTTGTTACGTAAATTAATTGAATAATCAAAATAATGTAATTGAGTTTTAATTAACTAGTAGGCATTTTTCTGGCAGTTTAGTTTCCATTATGTTGCAAAACGTCTGCAAAACAACTTCTCAAATATTTAAAGTATTTTTTCTATCAAAATTGGAAATGCACTTTTAAGAAAGTGTTTAAATAATTAAGAAAATGTATACCATATCAATATCAAATGTACTTTACTGTTCATCCATTTACATTGCAGTACACTGTTTCTCACGAAAGCGTACGAAAAGCGTGTTCAAATTCACTCCTTTCAGGAATGTGTTCGAACTAACCAGAATCAACAGTCCCTATCAAGTGTCTTATCGCTACTACGTGAACAAGGTCATGGCAACCATTTCCGTACATTATAACTTATCTCTATCATGGACCATTAAAAAGCCGCAGTGAATGAGGTGCAGTGTCCATAGAATATTCGAATTTCTCGTAAGTAAAATACGCCGCAGTGTTTATTCATTTGCGACATCTCATTGTTCAAAAACGTGAAGAGTTTTAATCAGTGTTTTAATTCACTTCTTTATTAGTAACAAATATCATGATAACGTTGAATAAGTTACACATCCAATTTGTTGTGTTCGATGTTCAATCACAGACAAATTATGTTTTATTTGGTCAATTCGCAGTACGCTGAAATATCATATTACCATTTTATGAATTTATAGTCACCATATGATCTTGTTCGACACTTGAAACCCCCGATACCTGATACTGAAGTTTTCTGGTTCTTCCGTAAAAAAATAATTTCGAAGAAAGCGTACTGCGGAAAGAAGAAAGACCGGATTTACTGCGAACCTCTAATGCATGAGTTAGAATAGAATGAATGAATAAAAAGATTTCTTAAATCTTCAATTACCTTACGAGCACTTGAATTGTAAATCTGTAAAATCAGTTTCAGACCTTGCATAAAGATGAGGACAAAAAGAGGATGAAGACAAGAAACACGAAGAAGAGGTACAAGAGGGTAGTGGTAGAATATAAGTGACTTTTCGACACCCAAGTCACTGAGAGAAGCCATTAAAACGAAGCGGCTAGATTTTCAGCATATTGTATTCAGAACCGTTAGATGAAACTCGCGTCTGATGAAACTAACGTGAAATTTCTTGAAGAATCTACACGTGTACAACGGATAATTCAAAATACTGATCTAATAGAACAATCAAAGAATAGCAAATAAACAATATTTCAACTCTTTAACACTCATATATGTAATGAAGTATTAAAGTAAAAAATATAATAATGTTGAATGTGTGTAACGTTTAATATAATATTTATTACCATCGTTTTATTGACTTCAGTACGTAGAAATGGTTGTACGTTAAACGCATTTGAAATAAAAATTACAAAATTATAAAAACCATCTGATAAATGTGATCACGTTAAAAACAATTTTCAACACCATGGCACACTACTACTTAAAATTGTCACGTGATATGAAGTAGCAGTTCCGTGAAAGAGTGCTGAGAAGCGATTGGCAGGCAACGGTATGAGCTGACATTAGAGGGAAAAGATAGACTGCAGTAGTTATTTTCAAACAGAAGAGTGAGAAAAGTAAAAATGGAGATAGGAGAAAGAAAAGGCACTGCATCTGGGATACACATGTGAGTCAGCGAATACGTTTTCAAGAGCAATAGGACGCGTGTTCGTCACCTCAGAGGTTCCCCAGTGCATCATCGGCAAACAATCACCAGCGCCAACTTTTCGTTAGTACATCCACACCACTTCCACACGGACGAATCCACTGTCAAGAAACCTTCTTTGCCATCTACTTGTTCTTATCCTGAATCCACAAGTATAAATCTTCAAATTCAGCAAGGTAAGAACCAGTTTCTATCATCATTCTTTACTCGCACATTCGTGCTTATATTTCGAAAGCTATCAAGTTGTTTTATTCACTGTAATAATGAAAGCATGCATTTGTTTTTATGTGTGTTATTTACTCGCATAAACGAACGTTTGCGATTTTTACTGTATCATGTTCAGTCTTATTAATTGTTTATGACAAATATAATTGGGTTTCTATATAAATGCTCGACTTAACTAAAAATAACGACATGATAATATTTTCATAACATGATTCTCGATATTCCAACTTTCCCGAAGTGCACCGGATTAAAAAGTGAGAAAATGACTTTTGGTATTCGTTGCACTAGTGAAGTGCAGAACATCATCCGCTCTTTTGTCGGGAAGCTGATGCACCTCCACATTCCAGGCCAGTCGGAGCGGGTTGACCTGCATTCCTAATGACCTGAAGGGCCGCTGCAGCATTGCCAGTGGGAAGAAGGGCGTGACGCTCTAAGTGGGACGCCAGACGAGCGCTGCCCGAAAAGAAAATTGGACCGCAAACACAACCTACAACAGAGGACATGCCAACTCCCACTATTCGTAGTTACAAACTTTTATGCGCAGAAAAACAATGTGCAGTACCGAAAGAAAATGTTTTAACTGGAACTGTTTAGTGTTGAGTTGTATTTTTAATATTTTTGTAAAATGTTATATTATTTAAACTAAGTATGAATATACGAGAGTCCACTTGCAGTTCGCTCTTTATAAAACTGAGGGACGTTGATTAATGGATTATTGCAATGAACACAAATTTTCAGTTAAAAGGAGGACACTCAGATACGCTGAGGTGAACATTGATCGGGAATCTATGTTAACGACTAAGATAAAGGAGATTGTAATAGTTCAGAGGGTCTTTAAAAGGCCTGAATTTGAGCTTAAACGCGTTAGTAAATATCCAAACACAAATAAATTAATATTAGGATTTCATGGATGAAAATACATATTTTTATCTTCTTAACGTCTTTTAAGCAAGGATCACCTTAGACCGTGAGGTCCTCGGTTCGTATCAGCAAAATATTTGACATGAGCTAAGGAGCTAGGTCGACCACAGCCTAAAGAATCCTGAAAGTCTAAAGACTACCTCATTGGGGAGTTTCCTCATTTCCTTCAATTAATTGTCATTGGGTTGTCAAAGCAGTAATTAAAGCCACGAACCTGGATCAGCGCGAGATCTTTCCTTTCCCATCCTGCCCACAGTGACATCCTTGAGGCCTGACGATAAGTTGACTCCCATCCCTACATGATCTCGACAGACTCCAGTAGCACGAAGTGAGTGTCAGGTCAAGCCCAGAAATGGACTGGAGATGCATTGGAAAGAAAAAGAAAAAAATCAAATTGTCTATCTCATGTAATCGGAATGATGTAATCTAATGTAATCGGAGTGTGCACATACAACATGAAGGTATTAAATGTTAAACAAACTTCTTCAAAAAACACGAACATCAAACGTTTATGGCTGAAAAACCCCAAACGTGAGCAAAGTAAAATGTAGGCCAACACCCGTTCACCTCCGCGTCCGTCGGCCATCGTAGAAGAACGAAACGGGAACTCGCACAACTGCCAAGACAGCAGCGCGTCGGACTCAGCGGGCGGTGGGGGAGGGAAAGGGGGTAATGGAAAGAAGAAGGGATGGTAGAGAAGAAAGGAAGGGAGGGAGAGGATAAGGGGGAGAGGGAGGGTAGGGGATGAGGGAGAGAGGGAGGGTATGAGGGGGAGAGGAAGGGGATGGGGGAGAGGGAGGGGAAGTGAGGGCGAGGGGAGAAACAGGGAATGAGGGGGATGGGAAGGGGAAGAGGAGGAAGGGAGAGAAAAAGGGGAGAGGAGGACGCCTCGAGGTGATGGGGCGGAGGAGAGGTGGGCGCGGCTCCCAAAGACGCGGAAGACCACTCATGCACAGTGGGCCAAAATCTAAACACTCAGTATTGGATTGTTCTCTATATAACCTATCATGGTGTCAAAAAATAGTGCTTTTCAGTTAACACTATATAGATGGGCATCTGTCCCAAAAGTAAAATGACCCATTCCATGGGTCACTTGCATTCCAGTTACTCGTCTAGTATTTAAAAGTACTCTACCAGCAGAATACAGTTGCGCCAGATACAAATCTTTGTACGGTTAAACAACTTCAACGGATTTGTGTAACGCAGGAAATTGATACTTCGCGCGTTACACAAGTGTCAAGTACCGTTTACAGTTGATAGCAACACGATATTTGCCTCTGAATTTCTATCTTATTTCACATATCAGATCACGTCTTGACAAATAATACAAGGATAACTGCACATATACTCGTCACCGTCGATCCATGATAATACTTTTCTACAATACTACAGTACGCCTTATTTCTACTGCTGTTTATATCGGCGAACCTATATCTCGGAAATTTTGGGATACATTCTTTGGGATTGAACTCATTATCAACGATATAGTCAGAATGGAGTTTTCACCGTCGTTATTGTTATTTTGGTGATTCTTTATTTTTATTAGTCATCATGGTCATCAGCTGCATCAACTCAACTGCACGTCATCATCAACACAACTCTACAGCATCGTCAAATCAACTCCACTGCATCGACAACTCAACTCCACAGATTCAACTCAACTCCACAGTCTCGTCAACTTTAATCGTCAACTTTACTCTATCGTCACCTCAACGCCATTTCATCAAAACACTGTCAACACCGCCTCATCGTTAACACCACAACAACAAAAGCACCCCATCGTCAACGCCACCCCATCGTCAACACAATCCCATCATCAACACCACATCATCATCGACACATGATCGTCAACACCACGCCTACTCGCTGCGCCTTCCGCCGCTTCGCAACGCCTGCCCAGCTCTACCCATTCCGCAACGATTCACTGAGCCACACACGCACTGTTGTGACAAGCAAGAGTTCCTGAATCACCATGCATTAGCCCCCAGAATTATAGTCAACCTCAAATCATCGTTAACTCCACATTATCAATTTCACCGACGACATTCCATTGCTATTCGCAACTCCGTCATTTATTGTCAACCAATTCATTAACAACCCATACCTGCTACCCAGCGCGACCACACCCGCCGCTGCAACGATGACCACTTTCACTTTCTCCACCACCACCACTACCACTACACTGTCACCACCTCAGCCCCTCCCCCCGCCAGTGTCGGCGAACGCCGCCGGGTCGTCGACTGGCGCTGCGGGTATATATAGAGGGTGGGTCGGTGGGCGGGTGGGGGCCACTGGACCGGCGTCGCCAGAGGCCAAAACCGAAAGCGCCTCCCCGAAACGCCACGCCCTGTCCCGTCCCGTCCCGTCCCGTCCCGTCCCGTCCCGTCCCACCCGCGTCGGCACGCGGCGCCACGCACGCGCTGTTGTGCCCTACCAGTGGCCATGAATCACCAGCAGTAGCCTGTAGAGCACAGAAGGAATTAATTTAAAAATCAGTTTGCCCTTTTAATTATGTGGATAAGCTCGACTAATGGTATTACATCGAATCTTATTACCGACTACATTGGTATTACTGCGAATAGAATTATTTGGAATTGTATTCTACTTGTGTTTGCCATAAATAGAAATATAACATAAATAGAACCAACATTTTACATGCAGAAATTCTTAAGGTTGAGAAGGTTGAATCTGAATACAGAATAAAATCATTGTATTAAACCATGGCTCCGCGTTTCGCACATTTAGCATGTGCTTTGTCAAGAGCAATAAATACATTGAAAAAACTGTTGGCAATAGCGTAAACAATACATTTGAACATAATAAAATTCTTATTAATAAACATTATTATTAAATATTGTTAAAGAGGAAATCAATATACTGCCCAAAACGTTTTTTTAAAACTTCCTTTAGCATATCTATAAAACTTAATTGCCGCAACTACTTCTCCAGGGAGTTGTTAACGGACCAAAAATGTGCGTCACCTGAATTGCAAGAGTTATTGTGAGCACAGCAGCAAATTTCACACCCGAGAGCAACTCTCTGACGTTAAAGAGGAGCTGAATTACGACTCTGGGCCGAGGAAAGCTCCTTAATGAAAAGGCGCTTTGCTCGTGTTGTGGGAGAAATTGCTCAATTAGACGAGTTGCATAACGAAGGCAACAGCCGCCTTGCTATCGCCGCCGTCGCCACCACCTGGCCAGGGGAGTCCCAACTCGACCCTCCACAACAAATGTATGGACCGCCTACCAACACATTTACTCGTAGATGCAAACCGTTCAACTGTAAATACCCCACTTGTATTATGATACACTACAATTATGATACACACTAGAAATTGCTACAAAAATTGTAGAAAACACATTTCGGTTGCTAAATTTTAACAGCGAAATTCATTTGGCTGATTTTATGTCCTATTTTAATTGACCTAACATCATTAAATTATCGATTACTCAAACTTCAATAATTGTAGTTTATTTCTTACTTTCTTCGTATTAATTTCCTTTGAATTAGTTCAGACGTAAGGTCTAATTTTTTTGAACCTCATCTGATAACTGGAATTGAAGTCGGCTTAACGATGTTTTGCTCTTGCCTGCCCATGAAAACCCAAATAGTTTTAGCCCACTAACGTTTTTCACACAAATGTCAAATAAGCGTGACGCTATAATATCGAAGTCCAATTTGCCATCTTTAATACTTCACTTATGAAATTTACTTTCAAAATTGGGGTGTGACAGAGAGAACAAGGGGGAAGAAGGTATTTTATGTTTGGGGAATAGGCAGAATATTTTATTAAGTGTGCTTATATATTATTAAAGAAGAAAAAGTATTTGTTAACGGCGTTTATATTGTTCGGAAAATATGCGAGATATTTTGTTAAGCGTGTTTTTGATTTCTTGTAAAGTATATTGGTTATTTTGGTGGAGATATTAATATCGCTTGTGGAGTACGTAGATGGTTTATTATCTTAAGAATATGTTTTACTGTTTAAGAAATTCATGATTTATTTTATTAACGATTTTTAATAGCTTCAATATTAGTGATATTTCTATTAACTATAATTTTATTTGTTTAAATTTGTTTAATATGTTTGAATTTCCTTGAAGAGTTGGTGGTACATTTTGTTATGAATGTTTTTGATTGCTTGGAAATTACTATGGATTTCTTTGATAAGGGTGCTTTGGATTCCAATGGAAAGTAATGAGTTATCCTCGTGGTGTTTGGGAATACTTGGGAAGTAGAATGGTTATTTTGTTAAATGTGTCTTGGATTGCGTGAGGAAAAGATGGGTTATTTTGTTAAGAATGTTTTAGTTTGCTTAAAAAATATGTAGGATATTTTCTTTATGGTGTTTTCGATTGCTTGAGGAATAGCTAGAAGATAAAGAGTGTTTTAAATCACTTGGAGAGCAGATACTTAATCTTGTTAAGGATGATTTGAATTATTTAGATATAGGTACGTTATATTGCTAAGGATTTTTTGATTGAGGATTAGATAAGTGTTTTATTAAGGATGTTTTGAAATTTTTGAGGATCATGTTATTTTGTGAAGGGTCTGTGGAATGGCTTGGATGTAGATGGGTTATTTGGTTAGGAGTGTCAGCCTTGCTTAAGTACATAGCTAATAATGTTTTGATGTGTTTGAGGTTTACCGGGTTATATTGTTGAGGAGTGTTTTAGTTTTGTTAGAAATTTAGATCAGTATTTTTAATGATATTTTTACTTTCTTAAGTATTGATGGATTATAATGCTTAAGGGTGATTTGTAATGCTTGTAAAATAAAGAAGCTGTTTTTAGGTGTATTTTGGATTGCTTATGGATGGGTAAGTTATTTTGTTAATGGATATTTTTGCTTTCTAGGTTATTAGATGAGTTATTCTGTTAAGGATGCTTTGGCGTGCTTGAGGACTAAAAAGTAATTTTGTAAAGGTCGATCCTTTTATTGCTTGGAGAAAATAGTGATTAGTTTAATGAGATTTTGCTTGGTGACATATTTTGTTTGAGATGGTTTGGTTTCCTTAAGGAATAGATGGAATATATTATTTTGGATAAAGAGGCTTTTCAAGGCGAGAAAAATAATTATTTTGTTGTTGTTTATTTGTCAGGTCAGGAAGTGTTGAGATATCTACTTTGGTCGTGTTCAAGTTGAGAGAGGGGTATTTTGAGAATATTTAAGGACCTCGTTTTCGAAAAAATGTTGCAGGATTATTTTAGAAGTGAAAATAAAGTGAAACTTTTGGGTTTGTCGATTAACGTTTCTACTGTACTATAAGAACTTATTAATATGTACTGGGATACTCAAAAGAAGAAAAATGTCAATGATTTGGTAAATGGACATGAGTAACATTTAACACATAACACAGAAATATTGCAGTTCATTGAGCACGTTCGTACATGGATGGGATCAAATTGTTTGATTTGTGGGTGAGGAATCTGGATTTTGTATGTGTGCTATGAGGATTATCATTACATTGCTCCTTACCCTTCAATCAGGTTCCATAAATTAAAATTAATCTTTTTAAATCATCACTTTATTTACGTTTCATTTTGGGAGGATTTACGTTCCATCATACGTTTTCTATTCCGTTTTTTTTGCCGACCACCTCTCGCCATCCCAGTACATCCATTTGCCGTTCGCCCTGTGCGGAGGGTGCATTAAGCCCTTACTGGAGCTCGCTCGCCTTGGCGTCGAATTGCGAAGATTTAGGTGGCCCCACGTGGCTGCCTGCTGGTGCGCAAGAGACCCACCCCCTTCCCCGCCCCGCGCCAGGTCCTCCCTCGCCGGGTATTTCTAGAGTAGGTCAGTGTTCCAAACCCGAGACGCGGGGCTTATAAGGACGAACCCGGCCCCGCCGCTGCTCAATTACCTGCCTGCGCACCGAGCGGGCGCGACAGCTGCCACAAGCCTCACGGCTACGGACACGTCCCGGATTCGAGACCGTTTCGCCCCTGGCTTATTGATAAATAAGTGGTGGGAAAATCAATTGCTGTACGTGTTTGCTTTGTACGTACAACTATTGCTTCACATTATATCTTATTAATTTCATTTATGATGTTATTTTGCAAGACATATTTCGAGATTCGGATCAAAACAAGTGTTCAGGGGCTGGACAACGTAACAATTAAAGAACAAAACGTTTATGTTTACTTCATTTATAGGAATCTACTTAATTTTATTGGGGCGTATGATTTATCGAACAATGTCTGAAATCCATTCATTTCTTCGTCCTTGGTGGATGAAATTCCTCATCACCAAACTTAGGTACATAAAATTCCCTTATTATGTTCCAATGAATGCAAACTAGTACCCGCATCATTAAAGTGTACACCAATTCTTTAACTCAATATAAAAAAATATTTCGCATTAAGATTCACAAAACTCGCCACCCTTTGAGTTGAGTGGAGAGCAACGCTACGCGTCACACGCACAGCATCACTCCGCAAAAGAAAAGAGCGGAAAAGTTTGGCGGCTGCTCGGGGTCGCGTGTGAACTGTGGCCCTCTGTTTTTCAACCTGCGTTGTTGGCACTTGCCACAGGAAGGATCTTCACCTGTGTGGTTCTGTAAATACGGAGGTCTTCGGATGCATTGAATTCTTTTGCGGGTATTTAATTAGTCCAACGACCCTTCTTTCATGCGCTGTATGGTGTTACTGAATAAACATCTACAAATTTCATAGGTTAAGATAATCATTTTCAATGTGCCGTGATGAAACAACATCGTGAACTGTGTTTTTCATTCGTGCAATTCTAATCCGAGAAGCCTTATAAAAAATGATATTTCTGATAAAAGAAATATTGTTTGCAGGTAAAATTAAAATAAACCGTACTTCAATGAAAGTAGATCACATAAGTAGAGATTAACATTGTGTATTTATTTGGCATGTTCGAAATCCAACGTTTCCGACCGACCAACTGTCTCCTCGGCTTATTCTCACGTTTGGGAATTCGCAACACATATGGGAATTCGCGTGTGACGAATGTTCGCGTGGCGAACATGAATTATTCTCTTCACCGTATTGGACTCCACTTGCGTGAAATTTTCTTCATCACACAGCATTATTTGAACCTAATTAAAAATTAGTCTATATTCAATTTTTCCAATATGGAATATCCAATTTCTGACTGACTGCACTAACTCGGTGAGGAGAGAAATTTTTATGACTTTCGCAAACTACGAATTAACCAACTTTTAGGGGTGGGGGGTCAAAGAAATCTTGTGCGTCAACCGCCTCCTTCCTTTAAACGGGAATAGCGATTTGACGCCAGCACCGCGCCGGACGAGCTTTCTCGAATTGCGGCTGCCGCGAGAGGGCGTGGGACGCCCCATGTGCGTCACGTAATGCCTGCAGGCCCGTCCGCCCGCCTGCCCGGGCGCTGTTTTTAGGACTTCCGCCGCTCCACGCGGTGCAGAGCCCCACCACTTCAGCTCCCGGAAGGATGTGGAAGAGGCAGTCGTCCCGCTGGCGCTCACGTCCGACGCTGTAGCCCACCCTCTCCCCCTTCCCTCCCGCCCAATTTACCCCTTTCCCTACACGGAAAAAAATAACAGTTGCAGTATATCAGATCCATGATATTGTAACAAGTTCCCTTGTTACAGTATCATGGACCTGGTATACTACAACTCTTCCTTTTTTCGTGTACCTCTCATTCTTTCCCTTATCCCATTTCCCACTTTTCTCTCTTCCCTCTCGCAAAATTTTTCCTTTCCCTACCGCCTACGTTTCCCTTTTCCCTATCTCTCACTTTCCACCTTTTTCTATCTCCCACTTTACCCCTTTCCCTACCTTCCTGTTTCTCCTTTCCCAACCGCCCACTTTCCCCCTGTTCCTCCCGCCCACTTTTCATTCACATTTTACAGACTCCCTGTCGCCTACTCTACTTCGCTCTCTATCATCCATTCTTCACCTATTCACTCGCCATCCATTCACCCCTCTACCTTCGGTTCCCTGCAGCCTGCCCTTATTTCGTCCCAACTCCGTGCGTGCTCCGTGCAAATTGCGTCCTTATTTCCACCCAACGTGGCGCTCCCTCGACTGACCTCTCTTCCGCCCCTCTGCCTCACGTGCCGCCGCACAATACGCGAATTCAGTTATACATCATGCCAACTACTTCCCGTAATTCCAGACATTGTAACGTTCGGCCAAAAAGAAGAAAACGGCCATTAAGCAAAATCAGAGCAGCAGAAAAGGTTTTTTTTTCTTATTACTGCCAGCCGTTTTCCATATGTTCGTTTAACATTTGCTGATTGTCTGGTTCATCCGCAGGTGATTCACTGTTGACAGTCTTATTAACAGTCTTCCGTCTTTTAGGACGCTAATAAGCCGTTACATCGCCGTTACACCATTGTAACCTTTCAATCCTCTGCTGTTCAATTCGCTTCTTTTTTCATCTCCTGATCACCTGGCTCAATAGGGTCTAATATATCGTCGTCAATTTTCTAATGAAACTGGTGGAATAAATTTAGGTTATGTTCATTTCTTTTGCTAGGGCGTATCTGACTTCTCATGTGAAATATAGTTCAATATGTTTACAAGTCTCCTGTTTACTGTAATGATTTGATCTGCGGAGTTGACGATGAGATCAACTTTTGTTTATATTAGAATAATAAAGTTGACATTGTTTCTCCAATATGTCGTATAGTTCATTTGCGTTTAGTTTACAAAACGTTATACAGGATCGATTTCTAAAGATCCTATTACATAAACAAGATTAACACATGGACGTCAATCTGAAATTATATCTGAATAGATGAATCGATTTCAATGGTTTGTCTCCTTTTTAATTCATGTGTTCTCCCCCCCTCTCTCTCACCATTTTTACCTCAATCTCTCCTCCTTTCCCTCTTCCTCTCTTTGTTTTAGCTCATACCTACCACAAATTTTCGTTTTGCTTTTGGCCATCCTTGAATCTTTATCGATTCAATAACATAATGAAACAAACGAATAAAATTGAAATGATTATTATCGTATATTTTTCAGTAATTTATAAACCCTAAATCATATAGCCAGCTAAGTAATTTAATTTCGCACTTACACAAGTTCATGAACATCATACTTCTGATCGACGTGCAACCAACCTCAAAACTTGTTCGCAAATCCGCCCTAATTCGTGCAACTACACTTCTGGGAATGGGAAAATCCATATGTAGACTAAGAATGTGCTAGAACCTCTGCTGAGTAGAAATTTCCAATATTTTTTCAGCAAAGTATTACATTCGTTCATAAACAAATTATCAAAAGATTATAGATTTAATAGAAATAGTTCTATTGGAAAACTTTATGGGTTTAATTCACATTTAAAAAAGTATAAAACGCATTTTTGAAACGAATTTGACGTGCAAAAAATGAAGAAGAAGAAACTTTGTTTTAAATTCAGATACATATTATTGTTGAATTTATTATTTGATGCTTAACTTCTAAATTGAAAAGTCTAGTTCTATTTTAATATTTTTTGTGGTTATATAGTATTTTCATTTATTTTAATAGCAATTTAGGACACCGTTTTATCATGCGTATCGACCTTGAGGATATTAATCCGGTCCCGGACACTCCGGATCTTGTCATCGCGTAACAGCCAGCAAAATCGATCCGCACGAGGCGGCGTTTGCAAGAACAAATTTACAACGCCACGCGTAAACCGGCAAACGAGAGGCACGTTGCCAAATGGCTCGTTTCTGCGTGTGCTCCAGATGCTGTGCTCCCTTTGACTCGCGTTTCAGAAATCTTCTGAGGGAAGCCATTGCTGGAGCAATCCTCTTTCGCGAGCGACAAATGACCAAGTCCCATGGACGCCATGAACCTCGCGGGCGGAGATTTCACGATTTTTTTCTAAGACCACTGATTAATATATTATTGATAAAAACAAACATAAATTTCAGTCATTTATTCCATATATTCGTGTAAATAATAAATTTTTTAGCATGGGACAATATAAAGGGAGATTTGATTATATTCCCCTGCGAATTCAAAAAAAAACTAATTTACGCTGACAATATTATCTTGATACTAATGTGATTTACGTCTATTCGAGTAGACCAACGCGTTAACGTATCCTTGACACTCTCGTTGCAACGTAAGATGCGTTCCGTTTTGCGTAGATAAATGTCTAAATTCCATTTAAACTTACTTTTCCAGTACCTAGAAGTAATGGACAAAATACTAAATAGCACTCGAGCGTAAATATTTGATAATTCGTGGAAATTACGCCCTGGTCCTACCATCATATTATACACAAAGCTTTTTTATCCTCGACAAAAATTTGATTTTACTCTTTTCGTTTATAAACATAACATTTGGACATATTTACCACAGTGTTAAATGATATTCTAGATAACTAAATAAATAAATATTGAATTCAAAATGACTAAAACGAAGAGAGGACATCTTAATAATTAAAATGGGTTGATACACAACGCGGTAAAATAGGGTTCTAATTACCTAGAAGAGCGGTAAATGTATAGTATGATAGCACAATTCTCGGCATGCGAAATGTGATAAACAAAAATACATTAGAGAGTAATGGCATAATCAACAAGGCTGCAAAAAAGATACTAGCTCATTATCTCAAGCCAAATGGGCTATAAAATGCTGCCTTAAAATTTACAAAGACAATGTAAACTTTTAATAACAAAATCCAAGGCACCATGTAATTTCTTTCATTTTCTTTAAACGTTTTTCGTACAATTACTGAAAGTAACAATGTATAGGTGTCAATGTATCAATGTATGTGTCATAACAAATGCAAGTAATTATGGTTAGCGAGATTTTCATTATAAAAACGTTGGTTTTAAAACCGTTCACTCCATTTTCTCCTCACTTAACAATCCTTGAACTCGTAGTTGTTTCTTTACCAGTAAGACTTTCACCAGTAAATGACAGCTAGAAAAGTTGTCAGACTACATCGGTTGAAAGGCATGTTCTAAAACCTTGAAGAAAGTTTTCTAAGTATATCTTTCGATAAACATTGGAATATTGATATTCTTCTTTGATCTTCAATTATCCGTAAATACGTCTTCATAATCGTAATATTACTGCCGTTTTCGAACTGGCTTGTATTCAGCAAATGTGATGTTCTACTTCTTGCATTCAATCCTCTTGGTTTCCCTCAATAAGTATTTTATCAATCATTTATGCCACAGAAGATAACCTCTCACCAGACAGTTCTGTGTTTACATATTATATTCATCTAATGTCTATGATATTCCCCATATGTTTTTTATCCCAAAATAATGTTTTTGAGCTATAAAATAGTGTTGTTATAATATTTTGAAAGATGTTGTGTGAAATGGAACCCTTCAAAAACTTAAGAGAAATTTCCAAAAACTAGTACTTGGACTAGAATTCATTCTAGAAAGTGAGAACACTGTCGTAGATATTGACAATTCAACTTGTATTTGTTACAGAGGACGTTCCTCCCTCACACGCCAAAATCCAAACTTATTCCTTCCGCATTTCAGTGATAGGATCTGGATTTCCTACTCTAAGAAATTAATTGCTCAGAGAAGTTCTTTCTGTCACATCTTTACCTTGGCAAATAGGGCCAGATATTTTCTTTAAAACATATTTATGAAGGTGGCTCTGGGAACTTGTGAAACGGTATTAAAATGTTTTATTAACCGTAGAATTGCGTATCCTACAGGAACAAGAACTGATTTCTTTCCAAACAAAATTAGGCAAAACCCGGATGTCGCCGACGCGTCAAGTTTGATGTCTCGACAAATGTTTAATTATAGATGTATTATGTTTATATCTTGTGCAACAGATCTCCTCATTATGTTGAGAAACTTTTTAATAGTACGTATGTACTTGACATTTTAACATTGGATTAATATGACTTTAGCCAGCGACAATTTTCGACACGAATATGTCTCAGAGGTGCTTTGATGCTGATAGTATAGCGGCATCGGCGACTTAGGAGGTTGGAGCCATGATCTCTTTTATCGCCAATCACTAATCATGATCTCTGCAGCATTATCCATACGTGGAAGGCTACAACAATCTACAGAGGTCAACAATCCTCTTCCTTCACCTAGTGAGTACGACTTCATCATCAACAGTTCGTCATCAGATCGTCCATTATCAGGGTTTGCCTGCTACAAAATTGTGCAGTACGAGCTTGCGGCTCTCAAATAATCGTGTGAAGCCTTGCGCATGTCCTGCTTACTCGCATTTTTTTTTTATTTTGTAAGTTTCATTGGTTCAAATCGGTATCACAGAAGTTATCTTCGCTATTTCCATTGGGTCAATCATCAGCTTCTGGAAGTAACATCTCTAGATTGAATTGAATTGAATTGAATTGAATTGAATTTGCCTTATTTTACGTGGCGAGTCTCGTAATCAGGCCCGCTCTTCCGTCTTACCACGCAAATTTCGCTACGCTCCTTTCACCAACTAGCAGAGAAAAGAGGTATTCCTTGGGCTAGATGAATTCTATCGCCTTGTAAATGGGTTTTCATCCCCGTGGCTTCGCCTGCACACCACACAGACCGGTTGAGTGCGTTCCCTCTCTCCAGCCGGCGCCGGTGGCGGCGGCGGCGGCGGCGGCAGTGGCAGCGGCGGTGGTGGCGGGTTCTAAAAGTGGCTCGCGGGTG
>BOPP01000072.1:5822178-5924170 GCA_017312745.1 Gryllus bimaculatus | reverse complement strand
GATTAATTCAAGGGGAATGACGGAGCATTAACCTAACAAACAATTCATGGACCGCGCACTATCTTTCCTTCCTCTTTCTTGCCCTATCCTCATCCCTTACACACACTTACACTCACATGCACTACACAACCGCACATGCCGGGAGACCGGTAGGGATCTTACAACTCATCCCAGCGGGAGCGGTATCTCGCTGGTAGGAGGTACCTTGATGCGAAAATCCGCAAACCAAGTATGGGTCGTGAATCTCACCATCTAGCAGGACACCACCACCTCCCTGATAAAAACAAGCACTACACGTACGGGATTAATGACCATACCAGGTGATGCGCCCGGAAATAAGAACTAATCAATCATTAAAAAATTAATCGGAAAATGACTAATCTTTAGTAACGGACGGAAACACAGAAGGTTACTCGTTTACTGTACGTCCGTAGAATGATGGCTAAACCATCGGAAGCAGCTTAACATTTAAATCAAATCTTGTTACATTAAAAGTCAAAAATGATAAGGATGTACTCTTGCATTATTTTTACACGACACCAGCAGGTCAAGATGCGCTGACCTCGGCGCGATACACGCTGCGCTCACCCCGACGTCGGGCAGGTGGACGGCGCGCGGCGCAACAGTCGTTTGTTTGTACTGGCGCGGCTTCAGCCTCCCGGAGAGAAGGCGCTGCACCTACCACGACCAGAAGGGGGCCCCCCACACACGAGAGAATGCTTAGACTATTGAAAGACGCTACACGAGCCTGCTTAAGTAGCAGCGACGCACGATACCACTGCTTGAAGGAAAATCTTGGAGGTTGTTCTTCCGGGTGTTCGTTTCCGTGATTTCGTCTTATCACTTCCAGGAGAATGCCGGAGCAATACCGTAAACAACAGACCGCCCTTGATCCTTCCCTCCAAATTCCATCTCTACTCCCTTGGGTCATCTGACCCATCCTTGGGTCAGATTATACGTTTCGATTTATTGATTGATACCCAGTCAACTAATATAGCCATTATTTTCTCAAGTGTAAAGCACGTTAGAAGTGGCGGTGTTTCTTCTACGCTAAAACGTGAGACTCAGCGCCAATTAATGTTAATGTTCTGGTCCGGTATTCGCAATGTATTTATTGGAGAAACCACAAAAAAATACCGAACAGAGGAGCTGGCTGTGATAATTCTCCTCAAAGTGGTTGAATTCGAACTAGGTCGAATCTAGTGTCAAAAGTCCGCAATTGTCTGGACTCGATCCCTAGAACCTTCCTATCAGTTAGTCAAAAGAACCGATGGCAATTGATTCTTCTCGGTCATCGCAGACGGTGCGAAACATGGGCTGATCCCCCACCCTCAAATGGCGCCTCTTACGCTGTGAACTAGAAAGTATTGTAAGATCGCAGCAGCTGCCAGGTCAATGCGTGATCTAGAGAGTTGCGCCATTCAAAGAATTTGTTCCCATTTTAAAAGTCAAGCCTGGAGATAAATGATTTTGAAATTCCAATGAAGCTCTGAATCTGGTGTGTGTGTGTGTGTGTGTGTGTGTGTGTGTGTGTGTGTGTGCACATAATAGCACTGCACCTCTTGGATACAATTCTACAAACTATATAAACCATAATGGTATTTTTTTCAATAAATGCAAAAACTCCTATATTCTTAAATTGATGCAATAATCCAAAACTATTTTTTTATTCTACGAGTATTATTTGTGCTGTTTATTCTCATTATTTTGCATTTATATTAATATCATATCTACGGTTGAAAATACAAACGTTAGGTTACAATAAAAAATTACATGAAGAGTTTGGCATGAAAGAAAATGTAGAACACCTAAAATAAGGTATACGATAGCATAGAAAAATAAATTTATAAAAGCTAAGTGGGGATTCAAAGTATTTAATGAAAGATAAAGCTAATATATTTAAAACCTTGTAAGTAATATATACATTAACTAGAACAGCAGAGCAGGCAAACGTAATAAACGGGGTCAGGGCCAATCGAAAGTAATTAAATAGAAAACTCAGAGAGAGTGGAAGAGAGAGAGAGAGAGAGAGAGAGAGAGAGAGAGAGAGAGAGGGAGGGAGGGAGGGAGAAAGAGAGAAATTAATTGTGGAAACGGAATTAGGTCAAGGAATGACTACAATAATAAACTGCGGCTTTAGAAGTCTAGTAAATGTTTACATTGATTTGGAATAAACTTAAATTGTCATAACTTTAAAAAATATTTTTATAATTATGAAAGGCAATGCCATTACGAATGCCCTTTACATTATTTTAGGATTATATTTCTTACGCAAAACTATATGCCGTGTGGCTCTTTTCTGAATAATTTACGTTTCATATTTGCATACAACACGTATCTTATGAAAAATTTTAGAATCTCAAGACTGAAAAACAGATCAAACCAATAATTTTGGATTCAAAACTCATTAAGTTAACAACAACGGTAACAATGTAATAACGATACTGTCGTTGCCCTTTATTTGAAAATCGATCTTCCCTACCTCCGTCTCTGTCTCCGCTGCCCCCAAAGCACAGAAACAAGATGCACTTATTTCTTCTACGGCCCATAAAATCCTCCACTGGCGGAATCGTCCTTGCCAGCTCGCCCTCTCCCCGCCGCCCCCCCCCGGCGAGGTGACAATGACACCTCGGGGGGAGAATGAACGGCTGAAGGCGCACGCGTGCTCGCCGACTCCGCCAGTGTGCGTTAAAAATAACCTCCAGGCCGCAGATCCCTCGGCTCCTGCCGCCCCCCCTCACACACACACACACACACACACACACTTGCCCTCGTACGCCCGCTCCCGCTCCCCCGCCCCATCTCCCCACCGCGCACCCGCGATCGTGTATGAGAAACAGGCAGCCGAAATAGCTCGCGATGCTCTCGGACGGCACCGAGGCGCCGGGCGTTGCCAAATTCTGTCACCGCCGCCGCCAGGAACTGCATTTCGCGTTCACCGCCGCGCACACTGCTCAGAAGTCGATGGGGAATGAAAAAAAATGGTTATGTTGTTTTTTTTATTTCTTATCTCTTCGCTTATCTTACCACGAGACAAGTGTAGTGTCTCGGGAATATCTAACCTGCATGCCGTATAGAAAATTTTGTTGGAAATTTTGGGGAAAAGGGAGAGGGAAGGGAGAAGGGAAATGGAGGACGCTCAGCTCATTAATCCTCTCTAATACTGCGAATGAAGATTGGATGTGTAAGGAAATATCGCGTACTGTTTGCGACCGCTTGTTTGGGTTACTCCCCTGGCACCCCTTCCCCTCACGTATGAAAAATTACCTCCGGGTATTTTTTTAAAAGCTCATTTAATGTGGTTTTGTTTTCATTTGTACAAGATTATCTTTATTTAAATTTAATTTCTTGTAATTATGGGAATAAGATAGTATTGTATAATTTATAATAAGCTAAACTCCGTAAATGTAGTACAGCTAAAAATAGAATTACTTTCGAATCAACCAGATTAAAAGCAAAAATAACCGAATTTTCTAGGTTATGCTATAAAGAAATCATCGGACACGCATGCAACCGAAACTTCCATTACCATAGTTCCATTACCATGCACATTACCATAGTGCATAATTCGAAAATTGTGCGTCCTATTCTGTTACGAGTAGTACCCTATTTTGCTCACCCGGCTCTGTTAACTTTCTTTGATTACAATTTACTAGAGAAGACGTTTTGCGATTTGCAAGTATATTTTCGGATGTTTAGCACTGCTGGGAACCCTCATTTCGTAGAACTAATACACAGAAATGAGAAAAACTTAAAATATAAATAAAATTAATTTGACTATTTGTTATGCAATTAAATCGGACGGGTCTAGGATCATGTTTGTAAATAAACGCTCAGCTATATTGGAATGTTTACCCACACCCAGTGCAAGGCTTCAATAATGTTACATCCAGACTGCCCGTTAGCCGCTGGGTTCATAAAAACAGCTATGAAGCTATTTTTACAATGATTTACAAAATGCAGAATGTTTGCACGGGGCGATAATCTAAGGAACGATGACAGTTATGTACCATTTTTAAGAAACCATGGATTCAAATCGCATGCTGGTATTAGGGTTAGTTTTCTCGATTTATTTACATTGTTCCGATACAGTCACTAACAGTAATATTGTAACAATTGATACAAATCATTGAAAAAGGAAATTATAATATACATAATGTGTGCAGATGAGAATATATAGAATGCGTGAGAATATATAGAAGTTAACAAACTTATGTAAACGGTCAGGTTTAAACACCGGGGCTTAACCCCCAGGCTTAAACACAGAGTCCGCGTTGTTCCATCGGATGCATGAATGCATCCGATGCAAATGCATGAATAACTATGCATATAAATAATATTTCTCAAAAAGAGACGTTTTGGACTGTACTTTCCTTTCATTGTAGATACATTCATTTCCTAAACGCAAACATCATCTATCTTTTACAACGTTTGGATATAACCACACTATCTCAATTTTGTAGCATCAACATTGGGTACTCTATACAGTAATGTAAGGTCAAAACAGCGTCTCCAATAGTTCATTTCCATTGATTTTAATTTTTGTTCTTCGATTAATTTAAACTTCTGAACCGTATGTACATATGATTTCAAGCACCGATTTGTATATTCTTATCTTTGTCTTGACTTCTTAATTTTTAGCTATAAAAAACATTATTCAGCTGTCTTGTCAGTATTTTCCCTTGAGATATCCTACGTTTTACTTCTTCTGCACATCCACCATCTCCATCCTCCTTCTGCACATACACCAAGATACTGCACTGCACTTATAAGCTGTTGTATTTTAAACACCCACACCCATAGTACACACACCTCTTCACACTTACACCTGTTCCCAATTATTAAAATTGTAATTTGCGACCCCGCAACACCATATTCAGTTTTCGATGGATTTAATACTTTCAAACCAAAAACATGGTCCCGTGGACCACTTGGGTGTCAGAGGGGGACCCACGAAACATGCGATGGTGACTGCGCCGCTCGTCTCAGTCGCTGGGAAGAAGTGAATACAACTGTCTAGGAAGTGGTTCCTCGAAAGACTCGGAAGAGTTAACGAGGTTAAAAAGTTACTCACACAGTAGAACATCCATGGGAAGAGGGGTCTCATGGATCTGCAGCCACCCACCCCCACCTCCACCCTACTCCAGAAGCTAAGGAAACATATTAAAATATATAGCTTTGACTAATTTTCTGTACTAACAAAACTCGTTTAGTATATTAATTGTTAATGTTCCAAATATTAACTATAAGTCATCAAATAAAAATTCATTTAAAGTACAGAATAAATGGAAAATTCTTTATAATAACCCATCAAATCAGTTGACTACATACCTACACTCCCACCTCCCCGAGACAAATCCCGCGTAAGCCCCTGCTCGCCTCCTCATTTATTTACACACTACTCGAGAAACTTGGGTCCTTCCGTTATTCACAGAGAGACCCTTTTTATGAAATTATTATAGGAATATATTTACTATATTAGTAATAGATAAATAATACTGTTGGCAATGACAAGTCCCATCATTATTTCATTTTAAATGGCATCGACAACTCACCACAAAACCAATATGCGGTTTGTGGCTTGGATAACCCGGAAGGAAAAGATTCATCGGCAGTGTTGCCACTTCATAAGATAATTATAGTTTAATGTAGCATATGCGGTAATGCTAAAAGGATACTTTCCTTTTATAGGATAATTTCGAAAACAAAATTATATCGATAATATAAATCCATAAGAATGGAACGGTATGTTGTAGAATATAAGAGCTTCCAAATGTAAAAAAAAAATATTTAAAAAATATACGGCGTCTCATAAAACACTGCAAGAATGTACTCCTGAGGACAACTCTTCTTGGAACGTTCCGTCTCGGTTCTCCAACACAGTATTCTGAGATGAATACTGGCGGTAGTCTGAGAGAACATCCAACAAGAAGAGTTGGTCTCACACATTTGGCATTTTTATAATTTAATTTTAATTATTAATAGATTATTTTTACGTACAACGCCCGAGGGTGAAAAAACAGGCAACTGTGTGTTTAAAACACATTTATTGCACGAGTACATGTTTTGAAAACCAACGACCTTAGAAGCTAATTTTCAAGTTTATACGAATACAATAAAGCAACATTATAAACGATTTGCATACCTTATTTTTTTGTGTAAGAGCATTTTAAATTTATAAGAGATTCAAACTTAATTTTACGAAACAACATTCTTGTGACGTCTCGGGTATTTGACATTTCTGCGAGAAAATGATGGTCAGCTCTTCCATTTACCATTACCTCCCCACAATCTATCTGCGATTGGCTGAACGTGTGATGCCGCAATCATTCGTGCCGTAAAATGCTAAAACGTCATCATTTGTGCCTTAAAATGCCCGATTATAAACGGTTTCTAGCAAAAAATGTCTTTAATAAATCTGATATACAATTTTTTTTTCAAAGCAGCCTATAGCATTGGGGTCGTCAGAGTTGGCTAGTCATCCAAGTATTCACTTGATTTTGGTGGAACACGTGACGAGCGGCCGGCGCGCGGTCTGCCGCTTTGCCCACTGCGCGGCGCAGCGAAGCGACGTGCACGGAGCCCCCTCGCGCCAGTGGAACGCTCCGGCCTAATTCGCGGATCTTTTTAAAACGAGACCCGCCCAAAGCGTTTTAGAACGCGTCCAGCACTTCCGCTTTGCCTGGCGCGGCAGCGAAAAATCCGCGGGAGAAAACTGTTTCGGTTGCTCTACCAGACAGTGGTGGATAATGGCTCTACTCGTACTTTCCGGAGGTGACGAGGAAATGATTTTCCCATTTACGATCAGAGTGCGCGTTTAGGTGTTGCCGAGCATCATTTATGTCAGGTCAGTGCCTCTGACCGGGAGATTCAAGCTTTCGAGCTCAGTGGCAGGAATTTCGGCACTAGACCGCTGTCGCGAGGAGAAGTCTAGCAGTTGGTTGCACTGATCAGTAGTTTTTAGTGGTTTCTCCGTGGTTTCACTTGGCTAATGCCGGAGCATTACCCTAACACCCGGGCCATGAACTGCGCGAGAATCCTTTTTTTCACTGTACCTTGTTCCAACCTCAGCTCTTACTTACTTTCACTACACTACCACACACACATGCTAGGAGTCCAATTGGGAGTTTAGAGCATGTCTCGGCTGGGACGATGCCTCACTGACAGGATCTACCTGGTTGAGGGAAACCCCGCAAGCTGACGTGTAGGTCGGCGATGAATCTTGCCCTCCAGCTCAGAAAGTTTACCACCACATCCCATGATAAAACACACACTACACTCAAGGGATTAATTAACCTTTTTAAACCAATTATTTACTGGTAATATATTCTACAATTTTCTTGCTACAATGTTTCGAATATAATGTTTTTAGATTATTCGTCAGGTAATTTGTACATCTGTTCCAGCTATCAATCTATTTGGTTAAAATGTCCAATGGATATGTTGAATTCATCTAACATTTACCACTCAGTCCATTGAATTTTTAGTGAGGTGGCTACAGCGGTTGT
Organism: Gryllus bimaculatus; assembly: GCA_017312745.1. Taxonomy (NCBI): domain Eukaryota; kingdom Metazoa; phylum Arthropoda; class Insecta; order Orthoptera; family Gryllidae; genus Gryllus; species Gryllus bimaculatus. Next base: position 5,916,662 of record BOPP01000072.1, on the reverse strand, counting down.
GTGTGTAAATCGTACAATAAACAAACTTACAATACAATAGACTCAATGGTAAATGTTGAATGAATTCAACATATCCATATGACATTTTAACCAAATAGATTGATAGCTGGTACAGATGTAGAAATTACCTGAATAATAATCTAAACACGTGACATATCAAGAAAGATGAAGAATAAATTGTTTGCAAAAAAAATTTTCATAAAGGTTAATTATTAAACACAGACATAAATCAATTTGGAGTTATCATAATTTGTGCAAACCAACAAATTAAGAGATTAATTTCCTTAGCAGTGGGCCTGCCCGGAAATTCTAATCAATCAATGATCAATGCATCATTATCCTTCAATTAACTGACTTTAAATTTTATTATTTTAGAAGAACAACAATGTTGAGGTAGGTCATTAATATCTCCAAATTTCTCGTCTTTTACAATTTGTTCTTTGATATAACAATATTTGAATTGAAAAAACTTTTTCAGAAGGTTCAAAATAAAAATTGGCCGAAATGTGTTAGTATCACTAAGCAAACATTGAAGTGTAAAAATGATTTCTTGGAGAATTACTTTGGTTGGGAGAATGCTCATGTATTTTAACCGGAGAAGATACCTCAAGAACTACTGATAGTTGCCAAAAATATCTTTCGACGTTCCGGCAGAATATACAAATGGCTCGCTTTAAATACTCCCCTCCGCAGATACTGTCCCTTTATCGAAAACAAACCTCTGATCGTCCTGGTTCCGCTACCAGCTTGCCAGTTCGGCCAGTATCCAAGATCGAAGTTAGATCTTTACTATCTGTTTAAAGCTCCGTACCGTTTACCATAATGTTTAAAAATAAAATTATCATTTCTTTTAAAAATCGGTGTTACCATAAATGTAAATTTGATTTTCAAACATAGTATTCCTTCTTTGCCGATTCAAGATTCCTTGCTGATACAAGTGGCAGGGAAAAAGGAAAGCAGATTTCAATCTTTTCACATGATTTTACTGAAAAATTACCAAGAGAACTATATTTCCTCTTCAAATAGATTTTACCGTTTAACCGAAAATAATAAATATTAATTTCATTTAAATGTTAATTTCTACATTTCATTACAACTTACCTAATAAATTCAAATCATGCAATATTGATAATAAACAAATAATAAAAGAAATGTCTAGAAGTAACGACTGTCTTGAATATATTATATTTGGTTCTTTGTTATTTATGAAAATTCTTTGACTTGTTCACCAAAGTTGAAGTAAAAAGGTATTACGATGATTTGTACTAATTTAGAAATTAATGCACTGACTTCCCTTCGTTGCCATGACCCCCTTCCCAACCCATCTCATTAAGAGGAGAGCACGTCTCTTCCGAATTCGAACTCGTGATCTCCGAATTACAGAGTAGTGTAGTTATTCCACTACGCCTTCGGGAGGATTCCAAACGAAAACCAAGAGAACGCCCGGGCACGAAAACAAACCTTTGTTCTACCGCTGTGCTGCGGAATCCTAAGTCAATGTCGAATCTGCGGCCTCAATAGAATGGCTGTTTAACTTTGCTTCAACGGCATTAACTTATTCAATTACCGCCAGAGATTGTACAAACGAGGCTCGTCTTGGAAAACAACGATGAGATGGACAACCTGAGATAGTGAGGGAGAGAGAGGGAGAGAGAAAGAGAGAGAGTGTGAGAGAGAAGGGGTTTGGAGATAATTAAAAAAACGTGTTAAAATAAAGATAAAAGCAAATGTGGAAAAGAAAAGAGATAAGCAAGAAAATTTGTAAATATAAGTAAACAATAAGTAGGGAAATAAAGATATGAGGAAGGTAGATAACTTTTCATATTGGAAACCAGCAAGTACATATAGTAATATAACAATCTTCCTCTTTAATTTAAGTCATACAGCAATATGCTATCTATATTAGACAAAAGCATTAAGTCCATGAATTTCTTTTCGGCAGAGAAACATAAAAGGAGAAATAACCTCACCACAATAGCGAAGCATAATATCAATTTCACTGTTTCACTCAGAAAAACAATCATTTATACCTACAGTAATCGTGAAGTGTTTACTATGATTAAATCATAAAGTAACTATGATTAAAGCATAGACTCAATCTGATTGAATAACTAAAGAAATGGATTGTCTCGGAAAGCACCGAAATTCGGTCCAAAGGCTTTAAATACGACCTGAAGTGTTTGAAAAAGTAGGCGAGGACGGAGATTAGAATGGGGACCTTAGGAGAGGGAGCGAGAGAGTGGGCAGTGATGGGACAGGAAGGTGTGAGGAGGTGATGGGAGAGGAGGGCAGGGCACCAGTAAGAGCGCGCCTGGTGAAGAATTAACACCCGTCATCGCTTAGACCGCATCACATTAATCTCTCTTGTGCAGGATGTTTGTGGGTCACCAAGCAGTAGAGAAACGTTAGTGAAAAGAAGCATATTTTTTCAGTCAAATTATCTAGCAAAGCAAGAAGATTCTGAAAACAATTTATTTATTGTGTGTTACGTTCTGATGCTAAAACAGTAGTGTGCACTTCTATTTCGAAATGTAACGAATAATTTGTGGGCAGTAGGTACTTTCTGCTTGTCTGATTAGAAACGCAATTCATTTATTTTCTTCTAATAACAATTTCAAACATTATTTTGGGAACTCAACCTCACAACATGGGTTTTTGCTTCGTCAATTCGAACATGAATATAGTATATGAATATTTACTGGGATTTAGAAGCCCTTCAAATGCTGAATTCATTGATGCCACTAAGTATTCATCCAGTTAGTAGCTAACAGCGATTTTGAAAATAAGGTGAATGATGATGTATAAAAGGTGGTAGAACAAAAAAAGGATAATCGTAAGAAAAAATGCTGAGAGCTCACTTTGGCAATCACAAATTCCATATTGATTAGCCGATGTGGAAGGCGTGTGTGTGCCAGAAGTCCCCAACACGTGATAAATTGTCAAAACCACTGCCGAAGAATGACAAACAATATTGTGGATGGGTTAAAAAGTAATACAAAAATATTAAATAACCACATTAAATTTTTTTATTTTCATTTAATGTCCTTTCCAATTGCATTCTATTTTTGTTCTGTAATAAACTCAACGTACTATTTGCCACTGTTATTTAGTCCCAAGAATAACAAATCTCAATTTTCACTGAATGTGCTAGAGAAATCTGATGTGTGAACGTTTTTTTTTTTGTTTTTTTGTTGTTGTTTTTTTCATCCGCTGCCAGTGTTTGACGTCATGGCCTCGTGGAGACACGCATGTGTTGGGGATTCTCCTACTCTGCATCATGGCCACGTGTCGATGTATTATTCCTGCACCACAGACAGTTGCCTCCAGAATTCGAAAATACCACCAACGAAGTAATGCATTATGAAGTATTTACACGAGGAAAGAATTACAACAGACATTTTTAATTCTTGGAATTTTTATGTTGTTGGATTTACTAAAATGCTACGAAGCAAAAAATGAAAGCAAAGTTAGACAATAAAATCGTGCAATATTGAAATAGGGAAATTATTTTCACGGAACGATATTAAAGCTGATTTTCTGCAACAATTTTTCATTTTTCAGTGATAGACATTTTCTCACTACAGCATTTTGAGCTACACGTTTCTTCAATGTAAGCAAATAATTTAATTTTCCTACTTTAAATTCTTAGCGGTTTCAAGAGAATACTTTGCAATTGAATATATTCATAATTTTGTTGCCTTCAAGTAAATAGTGATCCTGAAAATATAAAAAAATATAATTTCATAACCGAGAGAATCGTACATCTTACTATTGTGATTTTTTTCAAAATTAAATATTTTTTCTAGAAATATTTTATTACCAATATATCTTGAATTAAATGAAATGGATTAACTGAATAGTGAAACAATGTCGAATCTACAAGATATACCAGGAAATAGTTTCTAAATGACAATTATAGAATTTTATAAGGAACAATATTGGGTAACTTACTATTTTGGAGGAACATAAATGTTCCGTAATTCGTTTTTCAACATTATTAAATGGATACTCTTTGGTTAAACGCATGGTGAATCAATCACTAAGTTTGCTCTCAACTAAGAGAGAAAATTGCGCTAAAACCACTCAAAGTATCAACTCGCACGATTCTTCTTTCAATTATAATTACATAAACACTTAAATTAAATAAGAAATAAAATCAGGTGCATTGAAACAAAAATATTGAGAAAGTGAAAAACAACGTAGTTAAGAAAATTTGGTAGCGGATATACGAATACCTTCCTAGTATAGGAAAACAATATGTATTTTCAATTTAATTTCAATTGTTCTTGCAACGTTAGTTTGATTTAACACAGATTTAGAACGTGTACACACAAAACGCTTCATTAAAAATTCTAATCATACTGCAAAATTAAACGTCGCAGGCTGTTTAACGGGCGTAAGCGACAGTGTTTATTATGCTTGATGTGACTAAATAAGCAAATTTCAAAAAATTCCAGAAGTTCGTTCAAAACAATATTCCCGTGACGCGAAGGCTTTATGGCTGCAGTTAAATTTGCCTGGCGGACGAGGTGTGTAGCAGCACAAGTGACGAAGAAGGACTGCAGACGGATCTATATGCTTATTTATAGGCGCGGGTCCGCCGTTAAGGGCGCGGGCGGGTCAGGAGGAATTTCCAGAGATCCCGGAGGCGATCCGAGTATTACGGGAGCGCCAGAAGTAGAGCAATAGCGCTTCGAGTGGAGAGACCGAAAGAGCGAGAGAACAACGGAGACGAGGAAAGAGAATCTCAATTATCGACTCCTCAGAATGTCAAGGAAACGATGGAGTATTATTAGTTTTAATTAATGAATCAATTAGCATGAATGATGCGCTCATTTTTCTTTCTAGCCTTACGAATACTTCATAAGAAGATAAATTTATGTAATCGTGCGCAAGAAAACTATGAAATATCGCCAGAAAAACTCTTATTTTATTGTATTGTATGCGTTACAATGTTCCAATCCTTTTTGACACTGAACATAGAATAATTCTCTTTAACTTAGTCATACGTGAAATCAAGTCGGAAGTTATTACCTTTTATCCATATCGACCAAGCCAACCGCTGGGTCTCGAGATGCTGAACTACCGTGACCTCACGGAGCTTCGGATACCGGCACAGGAGAAAGGAAAACGCAACTGCTCAATTAGCTCACAACACATCTTTTTCTATTTAACTTTTTAAGACACTACCATTGGAACACTTCAATTTTAATTGTTGTTTTGGGAATAAGACATCAAAATTGAAACCATTACGTGGATATCCTTTAGTAATATTAAGAAATTTTCTTTTCTCTTAAATATCACTGTAGTCTGACTTTTTCATTAATTTAAATGAACATAAATCTCCAAATACGGCAATGGTTTCTTCATACTTAGAATCTGTTAAAATATTTCTTTTTGTATTCGTAATTTTAAAAGATTTATGCACATGGGCGTTCCTCTTTCTCCATGGCTGCTGTTCCCTCTGCGCCCATCGCTCCCAAGCCCTGGATGTGGAGGACGGCCACGGCAGTCGAATTCTCCATTCTACAGAGAAGGCACTACTTGAGCTGCGCCTGGAGGTACGACTCGGGCGAAACAGGCAAACAAAGGGAAGTTGTGGGGCTACTGCACAGGACTCTGCCCATTGCAGCCCCCGGCGCTGTCCGTCCATCCCTTGGCCCACGCCCATGACCACTCCCCTCCCCCCCCCGCTGCGGTCTGTGGTTTGCCTCCGGGCAGCCCGTGCTGCGAATAGAGGGCGCGCGACTCCGCCCAACGCCTCCCCCCGCAAGTTCAAAGCAGACAGCGACTTTTCGTGGTCACCAACTTGCGCGTTTCGGCGAGAGTATTTTATTGAAATACGTGTCGAATACTTTTCATTATTAAGTTTAAGAAGCATTATTAATAATCTTATGTGATTCTTAAATCAGTGGTTTTCAAGTTTATTTTACAGACGATACCGCCTCTTCAGCATTTTACTCAAGAGCGGATCCAAGAGCATTTCAGAGGAAGTCAAATTCAATTCAAACCTCACCCGTTTAGAAATTCGGTCATGAAAAATGAGACCTTTTTGCGATGTGAATTTCTTCTTGAGTCAATGGCTAGAAGTTAATGGGAATGTTGCTTTGAAAATATTAAGCGATCAATATGCGAGAGCCAATAAAAATCGTATTTTTAAAATAATGATGGTTTGAAGGAACCGGGGACTTCAACCTTGGATTAGTTGCTTATTGCAGAAACTCGTTGCCTGATAATTCAGCAATAGATGATGGAAAAGACAGATAAATTATAACCTTCCACAATGTTGTAATCACTGAAACATACCAGGGAAATAGTTAAATAAACAACATTATTTACTATATTTTGAATAATTTCTCGAAGACTTAGAGCGTACTGAACACGGCATCACAAAGATAATCCCTTCCAACGCCTTGGTAACGGCACGAGCAAATGCGTAGTTCAAATGCACGAGTAAATGCAAAATTCCAAGACTCAAATCGAGATGAATCAAAATCCATCTTCGTATACGTAGTACAACATGAATGAATCACAAAACATTTCTTCTGTATGTTTTAGTTTCCAATTTAATATTTTTGCAACATAACGTAATAAACATTTTTACAATTCCCAAAAAAATAGTTTTCGTTTCCTTTTACAAGTATTCCGTTATTTGATCTTTCAACTTGAAAACTATAAATGCCGCATAAATTGTGTTCTTGGCGGGGCAAAATTTACTACTTTTCCACCAGATAGCCTCCGAGGGAGGGGCACGTCACCGGTTTCCCCTCGTCAATTCGCTACCTGCGGAAGCGCTACTTATCCAATGATTATTACGTGTTTCCGTGCGCGTCAACTGCTAAGGTCATTAGTCCCACACGTGTAATGTGTGTAAGTGTAAGTGTGTGTAAGTAAGGGGTGAGGATAGGAGATGGAAAACGAAGGACAGAACGCGATCCGTGGCCCGTTCGTTAGTGTACAGCTCCGGCATTCTTCTGGTGATCGGAGAAAGTATGGAAAACTACCAATCAGAGCATTCGGCCGCCAGAATTCTCCTCCACACATCAACTGAATTCGAGCTAGCTCTCTAGCTCGTGTCGAAACCAGTCGTCGTTGGGAGTAGAGCACTAGGACCTTGCGAACGAAGGCAATGCAGTGACATTAGTTGATATCCTGAGTCACCTACGCCTAAGGTGCTACGTATCGAAAACACGTTTACGACTTGCAGGGGAACGATTTGCCGAAACCCCCTATTGTCGATATCCAAAATTCTGGAACCGTCCCTCCGTTTAGCGGTCTGTGAGAGCTCTTTTCGAGAAAAGTGTGTGCCACCCGCGCGGCGACGGGATATAGGTCAGAGGCCGCGTTGGCTGGCCGGTGCAGACTGCCGCCGCCGCCATTGCCTGGCCACGGGCCACCGCACTATATTTAGCGGCGCTACCGCTCCGTGACGTCACTAGCGCGGCTCGGATTTCAGCGCCGGCTCGCGCTGCATCGTGCCACCCCCGCCGCCGCCCAACCGACCCGCACGCGCACAGGCTCAAATCCGCGACCTACCGCACGCCCCTGCCGCAGCTCGCCCGGGCACAAACTCGTGACCCCTACTCGAGGACGAGAGGCGGCATTACCGGGCTGTGTGCAGCGTTTCTGGCCTGAAGATTCCTGGGTTCGAGTCCGGACGGAGGCGGATTTTCGACGTGCAGATCGCATTCAGTCGCTGTCTGGAAGAGAATTCTAGCGGGCGGCTTCTCTGATTGGGAATATTTAGTGGTTTCTCCGACCAACACCAGGCGAATGCCGACGAGTACCTTAACCAGCGGGAACGGAGCGCAAGCGATCATACCTTGCTCACTCTTGTCCCCTCCTTTCTTCTTAATCACAGACATACACACACACTTTTACTACTACTCTACCAATGGTAGCAGTACTACAGTATCAGAAGTCTTCCATTCATGTCGGGAGACCGGTAAGGAGTTTAAGCTACTTCCGGTTGGGTCGCGCGTCGCGTCCCAGTTGTTAGAGCTCCTCGAGCTGCAGGGGACACCTGGAGAGAGAAACCCCCGTGACGTGTAGGCCGGCGGTGGATATCACGTTCCAAAACATTTTACTACCTGAAATGTATTCAGTCTGCATGTCTTTCTTCTGTTTAACCGGACAATTTAAGCGACTGTTGCACGGCATTTGGAGAAGGAGACCTCCATTTCATCTGGCAACCGTGCAATACAGAGTTACTACTCGTAGTTATACATAAATGAATTGTATTTATTAAATATATCACTAAAATTACAATTTTATTTTCATTGTAGAAACTTTTATTCATTTAACAGAAAAATAAATTGTAAATAAATGTCTTAATTGGTGGCGAAGCTCAGGCCATTTATTCTATTCTTCCACCTGGCCACTAAAAATACACAATATGTAAATAAAAATCTTCAATGGAAACGAGGGCCCAGAAATGTCGTAAATCCCTTGTTTTTTAAGTAACTTAAGAATGATCATTCCGTGTTGCCGGGCGCGTCAACTGCTGTAGTCATTAGTCCCGTTTGTGTAATGAATAGACGTGTGGGTGTGATTGCTTCCTCGCTGGGTGGTGGATGTTCCGCCGTTGCCTTGCAGTGGATTCCCTCCTCCAGCGGTGCACCGCCCCGGCAGGGACAAGCTCTGAGCTCCCGACTGCTCTCGCGTCATGTCTGGCAGTGTAGCCTTTGGTTCGCACGCCAATGCTCGTGACGTTTTACGCTCTGCAACACCTCTCCATTAGGAAAAAAAACGACCCGCCAATCGCTGGTGGTATTATACGTACGTATACCGTCTCAGTGGTTAAAGTCAGATATATTGTCTTCCCGGCGATCGCATCTTATTATGAGAATTAATAGTATTTTTCAACAACACAAATAACAATTTAATGACAAGACATCCGTCTTATAGGTTTACAACTTACATGAATTCCTATTAACTTCTCCAAACACTAAGAAAGTATCAATGCAAAATTCTAGAAACAAATGATGCACACTATTGCACAAAATACACAATCTGTGGAACCGAGAAGCCCTCGACCTAGTCTACACGACATCAAGAAGCATTCTGCTATCCAGGGTCTTCTAACATGATAACCTGTTGCCAGGTAGAGAAAAATTAGCAAACACACCTGTGCGTTGGCTACTGTGTGAGAGGGCAAACATGTGGAGCAGTCCAGAATTCCTGCAGCACGGCTGTTCGTCCTCGAGCTAAACTTCCATAGCTTTTCTTCAAGAGTCAAATTTACTTCAAATTTTGATTTTAACCATTTCTTTTGATATCCATCTGTTGTTGAAGTCTATAAAATTCCGAGCTTGCGATGTACTAATTAATGATGTGCATAGAGTATACTTCTCTATGTCGGTTTTTCGTGGTTAATTCGGCGCCACGAAAAAGAAAATATAAACTATAATAATTTTTTAACAATATATAAACAATAATAACGTTTAATTGGCAATTAACTGGGAGTGATCAATTCATGAAATTCATTTGCTGAATAGGTAAAATTTAAGTAAATATTAAAAAAGATTTATATCAAAATCCTCAGTATTGAAAAACGAGAAAATAATAGCATAAAAATCTCTATTTCTATACGTTGAGGTGCTTTTCTTTTAATATACAATATATTTGCAGCCTCTGCACTGTTTTATTTAAGGTATCGGAACTTTGAAAATTGCACATTACCTATGTACATAGAAATCACGAAATATAGAGCGATTGTTTGCAATGAGTTTTACATTGTGAACAAAACAATCAATCCTCCAGCTATTGGCGATGTAGAATAACTTCATTTCCTAATGCTCACACTACTCCATATAGAACGACAATTCCGATCTTCACTAATACTATTTCCAATGTCCTTAGGATAAAATAGACGTAAATCTGACAAGCAAAATGCTTTGTTCTCGTAATGCCATCGCAGACTAAATTATGAATGTCCAAAATCGCTATTAAGTTTAGAACTTCGTTATGCAGCGAGATTGGAAACTATTTACGGCGAATATCACACTTATTTTAACCAGCAACCAGTACAAATATGCCTGATGTGTGAACACTCTTATACCTTAGTACACTATACAGCAAATTAGATATTAAAATACCAATTATTTAATAATCTCCTTCTTCCATAGGATGTCGTATTTTTTTATTTGATATGGAGATCGTTTGTTAATCTCAAGCCAGAACCCACGTAGACACCCTGTCGTGTGTACGTGTGCGTGTGCGTGCGTGTGTGTGTGTGTGTGTGTGAAATGGAATTTTCGAATACTGACAATGGCAAGCATCAACACGCGAATAGTCATTCCCAACTCGACTTGTTTCCATTCACGAAAAAAATATAGCTGGCTCTTCGAGATTGCTCTCGTAAAGAAGGGTCCTCCAAAATTTTGAAGAGAAGAATATTATTTCACATGTAGAGGCCTTCATTATTTGTCGTAACCAGCAAATCAATGATTATGATATTTTCAAAAATGATGTTTCTAACTCTAAAATATCCGAAAGCACATGGAATATATTCGGTGTTTAAGGTTGTGAAACAATACATGAGAAGGCATGGCATGGTTATGTGATAAATGTTGCTTAATAAACTGGAAATATACTACCAGGAAATAATTAAAATATATTAATAAATTCTTCAGTGTGATCGTATAATACTTTTTCTGCTGTACCTTAGATATTGCTAAATAGCTTGAAAACTAATTACTATTAATAATTTTAATTTTTAAAATATCTAATAAAAGTAATGGTAAATACTAAATTCAGTAGGTACATTCAGTGAAAGAAAAACTTATTTTTAAAATTATTTTGTTTCAATCACATGTTAAGTCATGTTTGTTCGTGACAAAAGAAAAGCAAAACACAAACTATGAGAATTATCTTTCCATCAGCGGTAAATTATAATATTAATTACTACAGTAAATTATTGTTATAATTCATGCCTTTTTCCATTGTTATTTTAATTTAAACTCTTAATAATGTACGTGTATTATGAAACATCTACGTTGGGGTTACGAAAATTTGTAGATATATGGAATTACGTTCACATGGCAGATTACGCAGAGTTTTAGGATGTCATCCGCGTTCCTCGGAAATAAAACGCCCTTCCCCAAAAGAATGTATATTAAAATGCGCAAAATTATCTCAATACTATCTATGCTAAATTTCGATGTTAAAATATGATAAATGATTTGGGGGTGGAGGCAACGCAAACGAAAAACACTTCAGTTCTTAAAAAACAGGTATATTTTTATTTTACGTTCCAACGAAATATGAGCCACATCGAACCAGAGAAACACAGTTTAACAACCCCTGCCATAAAGTATTGTCGGGCTCGATGACAACGGCTTTTCCCAGCTGTGATCCCGCAGGGGACCTCTAAGCGGACATGGCACGTTTCGCCAACGCATGGGCTTCATTCATGCGCGGACTTGATCTGCGCCGGATAGCAAGGGCGCAAATATGGCGAGAAGGAAGAAATAAATTGTTCGCATAATGACGGGGCCCTGCGGAGGGAATTAAAAGTGATTGAACGATAAATGAATTCGATGTGGCGACGGGGAAGAGAATGATTTAACCATGTTCGCGTCGCGCGAGGACTGTGCATTTGGGAAATGTACGGCAATGCGGATGATCAAAAATAAATTGCGCAATGCTGGAGGACGATTTCGCGGGGACATACACACGCGTTTATCACACCGCGACGCGCCCGCGTCGCCTCGCTGAACTTTCATCGTCCCCCCCCCCTCTTCCACCACCCCTACACACTACCCTCTGTGGCGGGCTCCGGAAACATCCCGGAGGCGGGACGGAGGGAGAGGTTCGACATTCACGACCGGGGGAGAGAAAAAGTAGTATGGGATGTAGATGGACTAGTGACAAAATTGCGGAACCGTTAAAAATTTCACTGCGTAGAAATGTTTCCGCATCTGTGACGAGGAAATAAATTAGAATCCAGCTCGTTATTTGGCGTAAAAAATCTAATATTGACGAACTAGAGGAATTGTCGAATAAATACGGAATATACTTCACTCTGCTCGGATTCGTCACAAAATTTTGTGGATACTGCTACAAACTCATATCTTTCATCATGAATACGTTCCGCATATACAAACCAAATCAATTGTAATCATTATTTTCTGGCCTACATTATTAATCTCGGCAAACTGTTCATTTTTATTTATTATCGAGTGCTTATCTCATGTAGTTGAGGAAGCAAGGCTGACATCATTTTTAGTCTTTTTCATGTATGTTTATATATAATTAATACTTACTGTTTATGAATAGTGAATTTGAAAAAGTGTATGAATCTAATGCAACAGGGTTCTCTTGATCTAACTGTTTGGTGTAAAACATCGAGGGCAAACATTTTGAATCAAATCGTATGACGTACGCTATATTTTACGGAAATAAATCAGCAGTTACATTCGTGCGTATTTCAAACGGAATTGACAGAGGTAATGACGAAATTTCCACTTTCGTACTCGCACTAATATTAAACGAAGTTAACTTCATGTCTTATCGACCCATCGCCTCACAAACTGCCTGGATCGCATCCAAAACAGTGGACTTTCGCAAAACGAGAGTCCTGGCACTGGCCTACCACATCCCACTCTGATTTTGCTGGCTGCTCGCGAGTAAAACGGTTGTCCGAGAAATAATTCCTTACGAAAGACGGCACTAGAGTTCGTGGGGGTAGTAAAAGCAAGAGGTGTAAGCAAGGAAATAATAAATTTCCTAACACCCATTGAAGAAAAAGTTAAAGAAAAGAAATTCAGGACTGAAAATAAAATTGTCTCCAATGATATCCTAGTTTGTATTATGCACAACAGACTTCCGTTTCTTTTCTTTCACAAGATTTTCTCTCCTAGCATACCTTACACCCTTAAGGAAGAATATCTAATTTATAGAACTCCACACACTCAAACATGAGACTCAAGTTATTATTCGACAAAAAATCTCCTAGCAGTAATCTACTGTACGTAATATATTTTTGAGTGAACAGGTAATTTCTTTCATCATAATGGCCCGAGATGACTGGTTGTTAGGTGGGATGATTGATTGATTGACGTTTCCGGGCACGTGAAATGCTGTGGTCGTTAGTCCCGTTAGTGTAGTGTGTGTTTGTACCCGGGAGGAAGCGGTGTTCACCACCTGCCAGTGAGGCCCAACTACACGTGAGCGTGCTTGTCCCTCCAAAAGTCGCTCTCCCAGCAGAACAATGCCCCAGCCGGGCCAAGCACTATGCTCCGCACTGCTCTCCCGACATGTGTGGTAGTGTAGTGTATGTAAGTGTGGGTAAGGGAAGAAGATGGGTTAAGAAAGAGGAAGGAAAGATAGCGCTCGGTCCGTGGTCCGTTTGTTAGGGAACTGCTACGGCTTCACCTGGTTCATCGAATAGAAAACAACAACGGAAAACTACCGATCAGAGCAGTCAGCCATTAGAATTCCCTCCAGACTGCTGTTGAAATCGGCCTAGCGACATGGGTAGTATCGAAAACCTTCCACCGACGGGACTCGAATTCTAGAATCTCCTGGTCGCTGCAGTAGTCGCATCAATACTAGCTCTGAACTAACAACAGGGGTGGGTGATCATAATACAATTTGAATTACAATGGAGCACCAGAGGACTGATTAGAAGAGAAAACGGAAGATCTCTTGGAAAACCAGCTCCGCGTTCGCTTGTCAACCACCAACTCCACATGGGTCAACTGGGATTGATTGATTGTTAGTGTTCCCGGGCGCATCTACAGCGAAGGCCAATAGTCCCGTAAGTGTAGTGCATATTTCCCCTCGGGCGGTGAAGGTGGATTTCCGCCACTGGATGACGAGATCCGGTGTCGACCTACCGTTGGCGAGTAGGGTTTTACCCCAACCAGATATCTCCCTCCAGCGTGAGATCACCCCAGCCGGGACAAATGTCTATGATTCCGACCGGTCCCCCGGTAGATGTGGTGGTATAGTACATGTTAGTGTAGGGGTGTGTAAGTAAGGAGTGAGGATAGGACAAGGAAAAGGTAGGAAAGATCGCGCACTGACCGTGGTCCGTTTATTGGGGTACTGCTCCGACATTCGCCTGATGACCATAGAAACCACGGATCGCAGAATTCATATCAGAGCAACCGGCCGCTGCAAGTCTTTGGCAGACAGCGACTAAATTTTACCTAACCGAGAAGCTAGTGTCGAAAATCCTGCCACATTCGGTCCTCGAACCTAGAATCTTCTGGTCAGAGGCACTGCAGTGACATCAGTTGATGCCCCTTCTCCTGGTATGGGTCAACCGGGATTCGCACTCCGGAACCCGGAGATGGAAGGCTCCGACCACTACCCCACGGGTCGCCGACGTATTTTCCGCGGCTCCGCCACCGCTATAAATACCCCGGGCGCTTCCCTCACGGGCTGCGCGTGCGCCGTGCCCATCCCGGCGCACGCGTGCGCGCTCCGCGTGGCCAAAATTATACCGCGCGACGGCGGCGCACGTCTCGCCAGATTGCTTATAAAAGATTCAGCGCGAAAACCGCGCGCAAGTCGAACTGCCGTGAGTCCTCTCGCCCGCAGGCGCCACCGCCCACGCAGACTGCCACTTTCGGTAACTCAGACACTAGCCGTGAGGACTGGATCATGAATGGACTCGTCTCCATCGCACGTGGGAATTTTTGCGTTCGAGCGAAGCTCTGACCGGGAGGCCCTACGGTGCGAGTTCCGAAGGAGGCAGGATTTCCGACACTAGCTAGATAGCTGGGTAGGGTTCAGCCGTTGGAGGACAATTCTAGCTGTCGGTGCACCAATCGGTGGTTTTACGTGGGTTCTCCCATCAGCACCAAGCTAATGCCGGAGTAGTCCCTAACAAATGAGCCACGGACAGCGCGTGATTGTTCCTTCATTTTCCTTGGTTTACCCTCACCCCTTAATTACACACGGGCGCGCACACATACCCAAATGCACAACACTACCACTCATGACGGGAGGCCAGTCGGGAGCATAGAGCTCGCCCCCGTATGGAGTGTTGACCCCCTGGTGGGAGATATCTAGTAGGGGGAAATTCCGCTAGCCGACGACTAGATCAGGGCCAAATCTCACCATCCAGCTGGAGAATATCACTAGACTAATGACTATAGCACATGGTGCACCCGAAAATACGATATAATCAATCGATTGATCATAGCTATTGTCTGAAACAAAATAAAATGGCGATTTTAACTGAAAAGCGTAAGAAAACGTAAGAGGAAGTGAAAACCTCGTAATTTTGTAATTAATAAATAAGGTATTTATGATAATTTGTTCCCTGTTGACTTTAAAAAAATATGTAAAATCCTACTTTGCAGCAAATAGAATTTATTTCTAGGATTGTGATGAAGAAAACTAACATTTCAGGACCTAAACGAGCTCATAAAATTCTTCTTTGTTTTGCTATTCTCTATTGTTTTGTGTATTGCCTATTGTTTCCTGCTATTCTTTCTCCCTTTCTATTGAAAAATAAAAGAATTTGCAATCATGTTGAAAAATGGGTGGTTGCGAGGGCACTAGACTACACCACCCCTAACTCAAATTTTAAAAAATGTTATTAAGAAATGGCTAGTTAATTAAGAAAACATTTTGATCGTTTCTCGTTCGAAAAGAAATCCCGTGAAGCCCAAATGGATGGCAATTCAAGAAATATATAGGTTCAAAAACGTGCCACTGCTCTTGAACAAACTTGTAGGGAGGCGGGAGGCGATCGGACTGTCACTTTCTCCCTGCGCAATACCTTTTAGATCTACTTCACGCCTCTAGCAGTTTCGACGCTTTGCGTAAACCGTTGGGCGGAGGGGTCTGGTTTCCATGACGGCCGCAAGGAGGGGCAAGCGAAGCAAAGACAAATGAAGACGCGCGCGCGCAGCGTGTGTGGGAATCCCCGAGCTGTGCGGCGGTCGCCAAGACAGTGGGCGTGGCGAGGCGAGGCAGGTGGTTGCGGGGTGGAGGGTGCGCATAAAATGAAACTTCGGTCGCGCCGATCAACTCAGTGTGGCGAGGTCGCGTCTCCCGCTTCAGATGCTACCGGCTGTGGGCGACAGCCTGCGACAACTACTCTGCGTGGCATTGACATACAGGTAATTACGCCTGAGGGATTGGTAGGGCATGGCAATAGGGCAAACTCAATAGACAAGGATCTACACGTATAATCAATAATCAATACTTACGTAGGTTCTTACAGTTATATTCGCTTTACGTTTTAAGTTTCGTCATTTTTTAACATTAAAACGATCAAACTAACTCAAAACCTACTAATCAAAAACTCAATCTATAAACCTTACTAAATAAAAAACGATCTTACATAATCGATCTCACATAACGGGCTTATTTTTCTGCATTGAGAGATTTTTAAAGATAGAAAATTGAGTTTATTTTCATAAAAATTGAAGAAAAATAATATCAATGCTTTAAATGGTATTTCTATGACTGGGTATTGCAAAATACTGGAAAGATTACGTATGTCTTCACTCACGATATCTACAATTATCTACCATTTCGGGCAATCCGTTGTTATAGACATTCTTAAAAGCAATATTAATCCTGAGTAAATTTCGCATGAGAATGACGCAATGCTCTAAATAAAAGAAGATTCTAAATTGCACCATACTGGGAAAGCTACCAACGTCCTCATGGTTAGGCCACTCCACCCTCTGACGAATTTTCTGGGAGGAGCCAAATCTCTTTCATAAGTCATGCAACAAACCAGATTCGCTAATTCATGTTGATTTTGCAAGCAAAGATTTTATTCTTGAACAATACAGTTTTATAGCCTCTTCTTCAAGTTGCTTGCGTAAAAATCGTCAGTTAATAACAGACTTTCAAAACTTGTTTGCGTGAAACATCTTAGATGATCTGCCATTTTATTAAAATGGAAAACAGTTTCATTGGTTTACTTTGACATTTAGCATAACATTTAAATTAACGAATAATTTTCATTCTATTTTTTTTCGCCTATTCTTTATTTAGGTATGATTGTTTAGTTTCTCACGAGAATCATGGCCACCGTCCAGCTGGGAGCATAAATCGGGCAGGCATCGTAGAGGGCGTAGTTGGCGGCGCGTTATTGTTGTGAGATGTCACTGGGAGGAGAGGGGTTGTGAGGAGGGGGAGGGGAGAGGCAGACAGTGTCCGAGAGACCGGGAGCGGCCTCTTGCCCTCCGCGGTGCAATCCAAACACTCTGGCATCAACAGCCCCCCGGTGCAGCCCCGCACGTCACACGCCTCCGGCCCGCCCTCCCTCGCTCGCCCCTCGCGTTTGCGTTCGCGCCGCCTCCGTCGTGAAGTATTCCGCTTTCGCACAGGGTCCATGCAGCCACAATATTCATTCACACATCCAGTGCACACGACAATCACTGGTACTGTCAACACCATTGGCATCAAATTCGTCACAGTCAACCTCATCACTGTCGCCAACTTCTACACTGTCGTCAAACTCGTCACTGTCACCAACCTCGTCACTGTCACCAACCTCGTCACTGTCACCAACCTCGTCACTGTCACCAACCTCGTCACCGTCAACATTGTCACTAACTTTATAAACCTTATCGTTATAGGTATCATCGTCATGATTGCCATTATCGCACCGTTTTACTTGGCGTTTCGTCATCATCAGCAATGTACATTACACTACCTTCAGTCTATCATCTCTTTCAGGGCCATCTTAACCATCTTCTCCTTACACGGCAGAAATAATGTCCTTAAATTACATGATTCTTAAAATTCAGTTAATTGAGATTCGATTTATATTAAACTTGATTTTAACGTAAAGCTATTATCAAAAAATATTTTTTTCTATTTACAAATTTGTCTTCATGTAAACTAGAATGTGTAGTCATTTTCACTCAGCGCCATTTATTAAATACATTTTTAATCATATGCACAAGAGCAAATGTTTGTTATATTATATCCTGAATGTACTTCGTGTTCCTGGCGCAATCAACCTCTACATGATCATTAGTCACGCGAATGTAGTACGAGTTATATTCCAAAAGTTCGCTTACTTCCATCCCCGCTGAAACATGAGAGTCGGCTCGTGTTTCGCGTGTTTTCTTCTGCAGATATCACCCCAGCGGGGCACCGCTTCAGTCGGGGCAATATCTAAGTTTCCAACTGGTCTCGCGACATGTGTGGTAGTGTAGTGCATGTAAGCGTGTGTTAGTTGTGACGAGGGGAACAGGGGTGAGCAAGAGATCTTGCGCACTTCGGGGCCCTTTAATCAGAGTAGTATATCCTGAGCAGGCCCAAGGAGAAAGCTGTGTAGTCGGTACATCACTCCGGAACCCACGGATCTAAAGGGATCCCATGAATTTCATGGGGCAAATGAATGTCAATTCTACCCATCATTTTTGATCATTTAAACATATGTTTGTCATTTATTTTTCTCGACTTTTTTTTTAATTTTGCAAGTGGTTTGCACTATATGTATTACGCCACGTTTTGAGATACCGCGAATCCCCAAAGTAGATTAAGAATCGTTGTGAACAGTCAAGCTCCAAAGGATGCACTAATGCTTAACCAAATATTATACTGTGGATTGTAAGTATTAATAATACGCACATGTATACATACCTATATATTTTCTTGTAATAGCTCACACGCCGTTCAGGGCCGGGTCTTTTTCTCGGGTGCCCTCATCCCGAGCGCCACATCGGAGAAGAATTGCTCCTCGACGACACACTGACCACACGTGCACCCCCCTCCCCCCCAGTGCAACGGACCGTCTCCCTGCCAATGCCGCTCGCGCCCTCACCTCGCCGTCGCGCTGCTGGCTCCGCCACGTGGGCCATAGTCGTAAGGGCCGCCCGCTGGCGCCGCTGGGGGCTGTGCCTCGCCGCTCGATGACCGCGCGGAGGCCCTCGCACGCGAAAGGAGCTTCCCCCAAACGCCCCCTCCCCCGCTGAGCAATAATTTGTATTTAAATGGGCCTTGAGCTACGTGTAAGATATACACCACGTAACAACTACGTTCGCATAGTGTGTGAAACTCTCTCCCAAAATACCTTGTTATCGTATGCCTTCCCGAATGTTTTTCATACTAGGCATTAAAAATACTCAAATCCATAGTTGTTTGCCAATTTTCTAATTGTCTTACATCCAACGAAAGTTAACAATATATACCATTTGTAACTTCAGAAAACTTTCAAGGTTCACAAAACTTTCAAGGTTATTCTAGAAACACCGTTCCATGTTCATCACCTCAAAAGGTATTTGCCCAAGATTTATTTTTCCCAGGTTATGCCATTGAAGCATTTATGTTTTACTAGAAATTGTTTCACAATCTGTTACTCATTCACATTTCTGTTTATTAAATAACGGCTTTCAAAACAAATTCGAATAATAAAACAGCGCTTCATATAAATACAAATTAATACCATTTTGGGTTTGAAGACTTTTATTGTCTACGTACGTATCAAGAGGTAAAGCAAAAGGCCCTTGCACAAGTGGTTAGGGGTCAGCTGGGCCTCCCGAAATAAATGACATGCGATGAGATCGTGTCTACTTCGGCAGTGGCAAATGCTATGTTATTCTTGCAGCAACAAATGTCAGACAATAAATGGTGCAATGTTTTTCACAACTGCATGTAATTATGGGCCAAACTTTTATGACTGAATGTTAAGCAAAGTTTCACTAAAATGTCCATTTTAAGTTTTACACGTTACTACGTCAAACGTACACTAGTAGTCTCAAACATCTTCGAAAATCTACTGGCTACTCCTGGCATTTAAAGGGTTGCCATATGGGGGCATAGCATAAAATTAGGATGTGGTGCTCACAAATTCGACTACAAACGCCCGTGAAGTCAACGGAATTGCAAATCGCTGAATTAGACCACTCTGTCGATCCTTTATGCGAGATGTCGCCCCCTACCCTCTCGCAAACCTTGGACAACGCGAAGATAAGGAAGTTCTCCGGAAGGCCGGGAATAATCGTGTCTTGACAGCGGTCTCAGCACTAATACAAGGCGAATGGAATTTAAATTACTGATACGAATGTGATCACTTGCTTATGAATGTTATAGGACATATCGGAGCAACTAGTAGGCCCTCAAGGTCTGCCGTACGGGGGAGAGGGCAGACGAATTTACGGAAAAGTACAAAATTTGGCCCAGCAAATTCACAGCATTGTGAATGTCGGAGTCGAACCCAACGATCGTTTACGTCAGGTCTCTTTCCCAACCCCTCGCAGACCTTAGTCCAGAAGAGGCCAAGAGAGGCCTTCAGAAGGCAGTTAAGAATCGTGATTTGAGAGCGATTTTGATGCTAATGGCAACCAAAGGCGAATGAAAATCAAATTACTGATCAGTAGGTGATCACTTCCATATACATGTGAAAGTACATAAGGACGTAAATACTAGGTCCTCAAAGCCATAGGGGAAAGGACAAAAAAATTAAGGGAGAGTGCAAAAATTGGCAACAGTTGCCCAACAAATTCACAGCATTGTGAATGGCACAGCGTGACCTGTCGATCGTTTGCGTCAGATATCATTCCTACTCTCTCACCGTTCGGCTTAACTGGCTCAGGTCATCCATTGATGTCACTGCAGTGCCTCTGTCTGGGAGGTTCTAGATTTCAAGTCCCGACTGTAGCAGGATTTTTGACACTAGCTACATAGCTAGGTCGAATTCAACCGCTGGAAGACAATCGCGGCCGGGTGCTCTGATTGCTAGTTTGCCGTGTTTTCTCCTAACAATCCTAGGAGAATGTTGGAAGAGTAGCCTAACAATCAGGCCGCGGACCGCGCGTGATCTTTCCTTCCTCTTCCTTGTCCTATCTTACACACACTAACACTTACATGAACTACACACATGTCGGGAGACCAGACGGGAGCTTAGAGCTTGTCCCCACTGGGGCGGTTACACAGTGGTGGGGTGATACCTTGTTGGGGACAACTCCAGAAGCTGGTGTATAGAACGGCGGTGGATCTCACAGAGGCGGGAAAGATCACTGCCTCTTCCCGAGATTAAAAACTACACTTACGGGACTAATGACTTTAGCAGTTGACGCGCCCGGCAACCCTAATCCACCAGTTAATCAATCGAAAACCTCTCGCCGACCTTTCACAAGGCGAGGGCCAAGGGCAAGCGTCAGAAGGATCCGCGCCCTAACGCCGCTCAACCCGCAACCGCCCGCGCAATCCGGCATCGCATCCGCCGCTCGCTTTGTTTCCGCGGCGGCCAAGTCTAAATATTTGAACGCGCCCCATTCAGCTCGGCTGGTCCGGTCCGCCGGCAGCTGCCGCGGCTCCGGGGGGCGAGGGCGGTCGGTCGCTCGCCCACGGCGCTCCGCTTTGAGAACGCGCCCGTTCGCCCGCCAGCCGCGGCTGACGCAACGCCCGATTCCGAACGCGTCCGCGGCGCGGACCGATTCTCGATGAAAGGGAGGTCAAGTATTACACTTCGCACTCGGTTTGTCTGGGAAACTAAATATCTTTTAATTGAAGTATGAATTTTCGCTTCTATGTAACACATATACACTATTTATTTCGGAAAACAAGCTACATATTTAATTTCACACATATTTTCAAGTGTTTACTTCCTTCCGACGAAATATGCGCACTATGTATTCCTTTCACATCATGCAAAATGAGAGCTCAAGAAACCACGCATGGATAAAGTGAAACGATTGAGATGTAGACCCAACACAAAAGAAGCATTATATCGAATATACAAGAAAGTTATATTTGAAATTTAATACTATTGCTTGAAGACTACATCATTTCTACGAACTATACGTAAACTACAAGACAATATTAAGGATCACTTGTTCGTCTAGCATGCTACTTGAATACGCTTTACATTTTCCTTAAAAAGCTGGTCTATAAAGATCGGCATTACGTGAAATTCTTATTCTTGGCCTTATTTCAATATTTACGTCTAAAATTTTAAAAAAAGTGATGAGGTGTGTCATTCGACACCACTATGTGGTATGAGAGAGATACACTGGTCAACTTGCTAGTTCAATTAATAAGTGTACCTTATTCTTCACAGATTTTTGTACTAAAAAATGGCCCTGTGTTACTCTACGTTTTGTGATAAACTGCATTCATTTTTTTTCATCGTTTCATTATCTTACTTCCAATTTAGACATTTAATCTTACACGCGCGTCAAAAATATCTGTCGATCACCACTATATGGAAGATTCGGATTGAGAACATGAATATGATCGTGAAGTGATGCAACATCCGCTCTGGCCGCGGCTGCTTGTGCCAAGTGCCAGAGAATTTGCACCAGAAACACTCTGACTGCTGAAGCCATCGCTCTAACTGGACTAACATAAACTTATCGTGTTTGTTGTAAGAGTGAACGTGGTCCACATTAAGAGAGGAAGTTTCTTGTATATTCACAAGTGAAAATGCAAGACACGGTGCCCTATATTCATGGACAGAAAGACTTGGGATCGAGAAGTGAAAGATCATTTTTCTACATCCATTACCTTCTCAACCGATATTAATTTGGAATTGAATTCTGATGTATAATACGATAATCCACTCATAAATGTTTTTGGTATATACACAAGAGAACATTTTTCTTTAAGGGGTTTGAGTGAATTATATTAAAATGACAACCACCTGAGACCATTTGTGAGCCATAAATTGAACTAGGTGTACGAGTATCAAGATGCGTGGAAATGATAAAATAAAAAATTACAAAATAAAAAAAAATAGTTTTGAGGGTTACCATATTTTACGTCTGAACCTTCCAATTTAAAGAAGGCTTAGTAAAAAATATTAGAACAAGTAAAAAAATCAGTCAACAGCCTTATATAAGAAAAGGATTCAGAAAATAAAACCAAACCATTCCCCAAATTATTAAAGATTAAGAATAATAAAACATTATATAATGAAATAAATGATAAAGCAAACATTTTTTAGGAAATAATGGCTCCGAAGCAGTATATAGCGGTGAAAATTGGACAATTACGTAGAGAAACAAAAATATTAGAAGAGGAAATTATATTATATCCATTTTATGAAGCAGAATTGTTAAAAATCCTGAGATTGCAAAGTTGCAAAATATTGAATGAACAAGTTGTACGCAGTTCTCAGAACTGACTATTACACGTAAAAGAAAGAAATGATGCCTAAAACATGTATTTACAATAAGCGAATCAATAGTTTTTAACAGTTCATCAGTCTGAGTAGAACAGATCGGAATGATGTTCCTTTTCGAAATCACTGATAAAATTAAAATCAAGCTTTTAAACTGCGGCTGTAAACAACTAAAATATCACATTCTAACCGCTGATTAGGAATTGATCAAATATTTGGAAACTCTGGGTTTTGAGCAGACAACAGACCAACCACTTGAAGGAATTTTCGGGGAAAAACCTCCAAGGCTATAGAACGACCTTCGAAGAACAGTCTTAGACAAAGCAGTTTCCAAATAAAGCATCAATGAAATCGGTATGAAAACTTTATTTCATCATTATTCTTTAGTTACGTAATAATATCATCATTGCTTACCTAGAGCTGACCGCAGATGACCACTCACGAAAGATGGCGCTTACGAGCTGACGTACAACCAAGGTCTGCGCTTCAAAATTCATGAACTTTCGTAAAATTTTACTACATAAAATTACTAAACCAGATAATTCAAATGTCTAAGAGTACTCACCCAGAACTCACATATACTGAGTACTGCCTCCCAGTGACACAAACCCACACCGTTCAGATGTTGAAACTTATAAAGGCGATCGTGGAATGACAGACGGGCCCGCACCTGGGTCTACGCGGACGGATACAAGGGACTTCTTTTGGTTAACGTAAAGCATAGAGCCTTTAAGAAATAAGCTAGTTCCCAAAACGAAAAATATTGTACAATTCTTTTAAGATTAAAAGTATATTTATTGGAATGTAGTGAATATTATGTAATGAATGAGTTGAGTATTATCACGAATTTGATCAAGTTTTATTTCTTTATCTTCAAATTAATTGCATTGATGGTTTTAAAAAGTACATTAGTCAGATCGGAAGAGACGTAACCAAAGCCTTTTTCAAAAACAAAGCGTAAATTATTTAAAATTAATTATTTAACGATAAAGAAATTATTTTTCTTCGAGAGAAAATTGTTATTTCACAAAGGATTTAACAATGTATTTTTTCTCAAGAAGTTAATTCCTTTATCGTCGTACGAGATACTTTTTCATTTCATTTTTTTGAAATAAAATTTAATTTAAAAATTCATACAATGCTCTACATCTCTTTATTAAAAATCGGCAACAGGAGAGCGCATGAATAAGTAATTTAAAAAAGTATCATAAGGAGTAGATGAAAATATATGGACAACAGTAGTAAGATACAAGAATCGACATTTTATTGACTGTTAATAAATGAATTTAACACTTTGAATTGAAAATAGTCTACCGAGAACCCATTTTAAATCATAAAAGTTTGTTTTACCGTTTTAAAGTTAAAACTTATTTACAAAGTATGAATCATACCATTAATACAATGTGAGAGGTTATAACGTTTGTTATTTAAACTTGCTGAAGTGTTTATGAACTATTTTGAGGGATGTTACTCAAAAATATCTTAAGTGAGTATCCTACTCATGTTTTTGTAAAATTAAAACTTCATTCTACAACAACTGTTGTGGAAGCATTTAATTTGACTTGAGATAGATGAGCCCAGAGGTCAGAAACACCGGCACATGTCCTGATAGAATATAAATACAATACGTCACTAAGATGAACTATGTAATATCAATTAGCATGGAGTTCAATATATTTCTAAAATCGTAGATCACCTAATCACAAAGCTCCATTATTCTCCATGAATTTTTCATACTCTTCAAGGTTGCGGTTTTTTGACACTGGCTGTTTAGGTAGATCGAATTCAGCGCTATCTGATTGGATCTCGCCACCCAAAGGGGGAGGAACACCGCCACCACCCGCGATTACACTTGCACTACAATTACGGGGCTAATGATCATAGCAACTGACATATCCGAAAGCATCAATCAATATTCTGAAGAACAGAAATGAAAAGGCAATATAGTTGTTCACGAAGTCAGCTGTTTATTTTTAGCAGTCTCTCAAACTCATGTGTTGCGTAACACATGATCGTTGGTTGAATTTTTGTTACACATATTTATTTATAAATATTTTTAGGACGGTGGGATTACAAAAAACTAATTAAAATGGCTATAATAGTGAATTCGCAGTTTTCAAATTATATCTTGGTCAAATGTTAATCATGATGCAAATGACATCCAGCGGTTTCGTAAACTTCAGATCGGCACTTTACCGTATTTACAATATAGATATTCCTTTACTAAACTCATAAACGCTGATATTGGAGATGCATCACTTTTGTCGTACACCGACAACATTTCAAACGCATTTCCCGTAACGTGATAGCCCTCGCAAACCAGCCGCGGACCGCACTGAACAAGGTCCCGCTGACGAGCGAGGCGGTCCGAGGTTGGATCGGGGCGAGGTGGGGAGGGGGCGGACGCGGCGCCGAGAAATTTCTAGATTTACGCTCGCGCGCTTCCTCTGTCTGCTCTGTGCTTTACGAGCGCGTTTATTGGCCCGCGGCCGGCGTGCGCGCGCGACCCAGCTGCTTCGTTTGTTTGACCTGCCCGCTCGGCCAGCGGGAGGAACCAGTGGACAGGGCGAGGGATTGGGCTTGCGGCACCCGGAGGTTCTAGGAGCCTACCACGGCAAATAAGAAGCAAAAATAAAAACGCGCAATGGAAGAGACATACCAACTAAACGGAGTTGAAGATAACAGCGGAAGGCAGAATGTCACGGCGGCAGCGACAAAGCTTTTTGCCTTTAAGATGTTGATGATGATGATGATGATGATGATGATGATGATGATGGTGACGGTGGAGACGCGCGCGCGCGCGCGTCAATATATTTAGACGCGGGAGGTGCCAACGGAAACAAACGCCGCCGTCACCTTGGCGTGCAGTGCCCAGGGCCGACGTGCGAGCGCTGGTCTTCGCACTCCCGCTCTTCCGCGTTCTGAGTCTCGTTACGAGCGGCGTCATGCGCTCAACGAGCGACGACCTTTGGAAATGTACGGCTGTTGACGCATCCTTGAAATAGATACGTCGGTCTCACGTCCCTCGGTGTTGGTTGACTTTGAAATTTTGAGTTGTAGAGGAAGAACTGAGAGCTGGGAGGATGGTATTATGTTCCTGGACTTGTCTTGGATGTTTGGATACTCTTCCTTCCTGGGTGCTATACACTCGCTTTCTCTCCCTCTTACTCTCACACATACACAAATGGTACGTGCGATTTACTTTGCACATTATACAAAATTGAGGAACCTGAGAACTAAGTATTAGAGCTCTAGCATTAGTGTTGTGTTCGTTACCCATTGCTATTTGCGAATTTTGAATTGCAGTTCTATTAGTAGTACCTAAAATAAAATATTGAATGATCAATTGAAGCTAAAAATTATGATTTTTTAAAAAATAATAAGCTCAAATCTACAGTGGCATTTTCCCATGTGCTAAAGGATTTTTTCTTATACCCCTCTTATCTCTTTAATCTCGACTGATTTTATTGGTAAAAGCCTCAGATTAAAACGCACTAATTTGGATAAGCAGGGATATAAAGATGATCTAGTTCTAATATTTGACAAAATATGTAAGTGGCGTGTGACTGGTGTTTAGGACCACTCTTGATTAAATTTTTCTTACTACGATCAATTCAGTCTCTACCTTCAGTTTGTGAGGCACGTCAATAATATTGTTTTTATATCTATTTATACGCGAAGAAGTGAGTAAGCTGATTTGGCGATGTTCTTATGTTGCAGGCAGTGAGGAGGCGCCACCATGGAGCAGTTTGAACAGTTGCTGACCTGCGCCATATGTTTGGACCGATACCGTAACCCAAAACTACTACCATGTCAGCACTCATTTTGCATGGAGCCCTGTATGGACGGGCTGGTAGACTACGTCCGGAGACAGGTGATCACCCACTGCAGACAATATTTATGCCTGTTCGGTAGATAAGAACGTCTAATAACGTTATATTAGAAAAACAGAATAACCATTGACCATGATTCAGTTTTACCTTTTTAAAGTTATTTATCGATGTATGTATTGATTTATTTAACCCTTTCTGCAAGCTTTATTTTTTCTCGACGATGCATATACTGTACTATTGATGAGAAACATTTAAAGAAGAGTACCAAACTGAAAAAAATACATACACGAGACAAAAGTATTTGTTCAAATATTGTAAAACTACAAAGTTGATTTTTTGTACATGTTTTGAAAATCTAGAGTACGTCAGTGTAATATTTGGCAACATTTTTACAAGTTTTGTTTATTTTTTGAAATGTATTTTGTAATAATTTTAAAGATATCTTCAGGAGTTTATTTTTTGTTCCAATTGTTTCTGGTAAGTAGCAAAGCGGATAAATATATGACCTTTTCTGTTTTATATATATTTTATTTTATATTTTACAAATTTATGTCTTTTTGCGATGTTTTTACATCATGTTCCTAGAGTATTACTGTAGTATTCACAAGTGCATAATGTTTCTAAACGGAGAATATTATTCTACCTTTAACATTTGAATTAAATTATTACAAATCATAAATTTTGAACCAGATTATTACTCTTCATAATTTTTTTAAAATTCAAATATATTGGCATTGATTAAATATTTTTTCTTTTCTTTTCTCTCTGAAAAAGTGCAGTATGACAGAGTAATTATAACCAGAGTCGCACGCAGGAATTTGCTCCGGGGACAGTTCAGGTATAATGTCCAGTCGACTTGATGTTTTCTTGTAAAAAGTTTTTCATATATACTGAATGTAAAATGTATTTACATTTGTCGGAATGTTAATATTTATAACGTTAAGAAATTATATACTGGATGAGTTTAGTTAGTGTAGAAAATTAGTAAAAGCTATATTTTTCAATATGAATCACTGGTTTCTGAAGGGAACTGAAGTACCATGAGTTCCCGCTTGTAACAGATTAGAGTAATAGTCTCCGGCACACTCACTGGTTGAACGGAAAAAGACGCTTGACGCGCGTAGCATTAACAGGGAAGCGTTCCTCACGCGGTCGCTCGCAATGGCATTACGAGAGAGTCTCCAACAACGCTCGCCTACTGAAAGCAAGTGAAGCGGGCTGGAGTAAGTAATGCCATT
Organism: Gryllus bimaculatus; assembly: GCA_017312745.1. Taxonomy (NCBI): domain Eukaryota; kingdom Metazoa; phylum Arthropoda; class Insecta; order Orthoptera; family Gryllidae; genus Gryllus; species Gryllus bimaculatus. Next base: position 5,888,538 of record BOPP01000072.1, on the reverse strand, counting down.
GCCGCCGGCCGACTGAGGTCCGCTGGGGCGACGCGAGAGTGACGTTCGCCCGCGCTGCCTTGCCCGCAGGTAAAATGCCCCGAATGCAGAGCAGAGCACCGCATCCCCTACCAGGGGGTGCAGGGCTACCCCACCAATGTCACCCTGCAGCGCTTCCTCGAGCTGCACATCGAGATCACCGGCGAGCTGCCCGACCCCACCAGCGGGCAGATCATGGAGCGCTGCAACGTGTGCTCCGAGAAGGCCTACTGCTCGGCCTGCGTGCACTGCGACAAGAAGATCTGCGGCGACTGCAAAGGCGCGCACATGGACATCCTGCGGCGCGAGATCTCCCGCATCAACAACCAGATCCGCCGCGCGCTGCACCGCCTGCAGGACGCGCTGGCGCTCGTCGAGAAGAACCAGTGCAGCCTGCTGCAGAACTGCAGCGCCGTGTCCGAGGAGGTGGACGAGATCTACCGCCGCCTCAACAAGGCGCTCAAGGACCGCACGGAATATCTGCGCGGTGAGATCGACCGCTACCTGTCGGTGGAGCAACGCAACCTATGCACGCTCAAGGAGAACCTCGAGCAGGAGATCTCCAACATCCAGAGCAACTGCGACCTGGCCGACAAGCACATGACGGAGAACGTGGAGTGGGACGATTGCGAGCTGATGGACGCCAAGGAGATCTTCCTCAAGACGGTGGAGTTCATCCGGAACTTCGAGTACGAGAACGCGGACTACGCGCGCCGCGTGCGCTTCACCATGGCGCACGACCCCAACCAGCTGGTGCTGCACGTGGCGGGCTACGGCGAGCTCACCATCAACATGCCGCACCAGCACGGCGTGGGGCCGGGCGGCGGCGTGGTGGGCAGCGCGAGCACGGGCGGGCTGCTGGCGCCGCCGGGCGGCGGGCCGGGCCTGATGCGCTCCAAGAGCGACCACCGCCTGGCGTCGCAGTTCCGCCAGCAGGAAGAGGAGGCGCAGCCGGCGCGACCGACGCCTGCTTGGCGACACGGACGCGGCGGCCCGCGGCCGGCCGCTCTCCCCGCTGGCGGCGGCGCTTCGGCGCCGCGGCCCCCGCCAGCCCCGCCGACCGCTACGATTCCTCCTCGGCAGGTACGGCAGAGGCGGCGGCGGTGGCGACGCGGCCGACGACTACCGCGGGGAGTTTCGAGTCCCGTAGACAACGAGGGCGGGCGCGCGGGCCGCTACCGCTCGCGCTTCACTCGCGCACCTGGGCGGAGGCAACGGCGACTCGGACCCGACGCGCAGACCGGCGCTCCGTGCGCTTCTCGGGCGACGCGGACGCGCCACCACAAGGAGCGCGAGCGCGTGCTCGACACCGAGGACGTGTCGCGCGGCCCGCTGTCGGGCATCCACGCCGCTCCTACGACTCGCCGCGCGTCATGAAGCGGCTGCAGGATCGAGAACCGGCAAAAGAAGGACACGCCCCGCGGCGCCCGCGCCCGCGCCCGGGCCCGCCCCCAAGGCGCCCGCGGCCAGGCGGCCGCCAAGCGGCGCCCGCCGCCCGACAGGTCAGCGAGGACGACGGATCGCGCGCATCAAGAAGCAGAACAAGGCGCGGCCAGCTCCAGCGACCGGCGGCCGACCGGCCCGCCACCCCTCACGCCCGCAGTAGCCTCCCCCCCCCCCTCACTCGTACATAGTCGACACAGTAGGGGTCACTCCAGGCTCAGCAGTCTAGCACACAATTTGAAAAGCAAGCATCCCCCTTCAAATTTGAGGAACAAGGAGCTTCTGCCTTCTATAGCCAGTTCAAGCTTAGGCTTAATACATTACTCAACTATTCAACAAACTGAAAATTGACTATATTTAGAGAAAGGATCTATTTAGAAAGAGGAATGCTAATCCTTCATTGAGTGTCCCATAACGAATTAATAGCCCAATATTTTTAAGAATGTTTTTAATTATGGCCACTACTGGTGATCTTATCCTATATAATGGAAGCTTTCTTAAATATTTTTCTGGAAAATATAATGTCATAATAATATTCCTCATTACATTAAAATTGGGACATACAGTACGTATGTCAATCATAAAATATGTTAGTGTATATTAATTTCATAGGTATAGTAGGGTAGGTCATAGGTAATGTCATAGGTATTTTAGGGTTACGATTAGAGTTAATTGAAAGCAGTGGCGGCCGCTCTTCCAAAACAAAAAACAGGGAAAAGTATGCAGAAATTTTTACTCTTTCATGAAATCTATTCGCCTAATTTTTACATTCCATCGGAGCTCGTTTGAGGACGAACCCGAAATTTCATAAGCGAATGATCAATGTTTTCATAATGGACCACTTAGCGGACTCTCCCTTCACCGTGCATGCACAGCAATGGAAGCATGTGGAGAGGCGAAACTGAGATTTGGGTGCAGGCAGTGTATTATTGCTAGAAGGGTTTTGTAGGGCTGAGTCCGCGCCTATAACTAAGCTAAAAACATCGACCCTTACAACTCATAAATATCTGTTTTAATGCAAATATTCTTCAAAAAACACTCTTCTTGTGAGTTCAATAATATCACTTGTTATCGTCATAAAAGTTGAGTTAGTCATGGATTTTAATCCCGTTAATCGACACTACACAGCTACTCTCGTTCAAAAACAATTTTGAAGAAACATAATGTATACGATTTTTCGGAAACACACGCCGTCGCTTCTGATTTACAAACCAATGACCGCCACTCCTTGAAAATCACCTGCATGCTCTTCACATGTATAGCTGTGTCATGGGATCTTCGTCATGTGAAGGATCTGATATCTCATTCGTCGCCCACCATTCGTCGGGTCGCGCCACGCAGCCTCACAGGGACAACTGAAACACAGTGCCACATGAACCGAGTGGCAGTTTCGGTTTTCAAACTGTTATTCTCATATTGAGCAAATTTGAATATTAGCTGTTACTTAGGATGACGTGATTCGACTGGTGGAGAGGGTAAGACATTAGGATTACCAAGTAGCATTGTCCAGACCGTCCTGTTTACGATAATCCTAAGAGATCTCAATCGGCTCATACACGCTGGCATACGTGACAGTTTCACTCGTACTTGTTTGTGTGAATCGAGTTTAATCGCATTCAAAAGTCCCCCACTGACACACAGATTTTCCGTTTCGGGTTTTCAACGCCTTACGATCTCTGACTTTTCCTCCACTTGATCGATCCGTTGCTCGCCTTTGCTTGGGCGAAGGTTGCTTTTGAGTGGACCTGTTTAGTAGCGAACTGCACTCGGAATAGGGTAACGCGCTTCAGAATTTGAGTAACCACGAACCACAAACACGTCTTTCGAATTAAACCGGAACCGATCGTGACATTCAGCCGCCAAGTTGTGGCCACAGACGCTCTGTTTCACCGGACGAGTAGAAAGTAATAGAAACTGTCACGTCAGAGGTGTATGGGGTCCTCTTAAGCGATCTGCTTTACACGAAGAGATTCAAGTGTTGGCACTCATTGCACAACCTTCGGTTGGCGAAAACCAGGCAACACAACCCAATCCTCAATCCCTTTTGGCCCAGTTTAATCATGTGTGACCCGAGGTGCAGTAATCAGACCATGCACCTTCCACTTCTGGTCACCGGGCTTCCAATCCCAGTCGATCCGTGTGGAGTTCGTGACGAAGAAAGCGGGTTCATAGCAGGTGTCCTTGGTGTTTTCCCCTTTTCCCTGCACCACACCCCACTAATGCTGTTCCTTCAACATTCAAATCACACCAAATACATCATCGGTTAATCAACACCATTCAGAGGCACGAGGCGTGTTGGTTAGAGAAATCAACCCAACAATGTGGAATTAGTGATGGGCAAAGCGAGCTCTCGGCACGAATTCCCCTGTTTCTGCTGCCTCTTATTACATCATTTACATGCTATCATGTATCACAACATCACTCAGGGGCCTTAATAACTTTAGCCTAATTTACGGTAGATACCGTTTCTTCTTCTCAACTTCCAATATTTTCGGTCTGACAAGTCTCCTTTTCTACGTCTCCGTAGCTACTTCTCCAATAGTCGTTTTCAAGGAACGTCAGCCCAGCTCTCTTTTTCTTCATTTTCACATTTCTGCTTCTTAAATACATACTCTACTACTGTTTTATAAAGAATGCGTTTCGTCTTTTTCTTGTGTTTTTTGTTCTCCAATGTAGAGTTTAATTATCGGATCGCTTTCTTTCTTGTTCTATCTTATTAGAGATACTTATCGCCAGCATTTCTACAATTTGAGGAATGAGATACTCAAACGTAACTGCCCTATGTGCATTGTTTGATCTTGTCAGTTTCTATGTCAAGGTTCCCACACCCTTTGTCACCTACTACCATACATTTCATCTTTTAGATTTTTGTAGTAAGATCCAGTTTTCATATCAATCAATCAATCAATCAATCAATAAATAAATAAATAAATAAATAAATAAATAAATAAATAAATAAATAATAAATAAATTAATTAATTAATTAATTAATTAAAAATGAGTAAATAAAAATAAATAAATGACGAATCCGAGGGTTCGCTGCCCGCAGGCGGAGCGGGTGGCGGCGCTGAAGCAGGGCCGCACGGCGTCCAGCGGCGGCAGCGGCGACTCGGCCGAGGAGCGCGACAGCCAGCCCTCCTCCCCCACGCGCCGCACGCCGCCCGCGCCGGAGGTAGACACCGACGCCAGCGACAGCGGCTAGCGCCTGCGGGCCCCGCCCACCGCACCGCTTGCCTCGCACTTCACGCGCGCTCTCTCTCGGCAGCCCGCCTGGCGATTCGCCCGCCTGGCAATTGTTGGGTCGTGCGGGGGGAGTAGCTGGAGCTGGGGCCTCTCTGGATATCCACTAGTCTTCCTGTTTGTTTCGTAAACTCTAAATTACGGATTATGTAGGTAGAGGGAGGAGACATTTTGATGCTGGGTACAAAAATTGGATTCTAAGCGGGATTTTTTATTTCCCCTTTTTGTTTTGTTCTGTTTTGCGAACTGTCCCTCCCCTTTTGTTAGCTATCTCTGAATCAATGTTTGATTATCATATATCAGTTCGGCGGCTCTGAGATTACAAATCTATGAGCGACCGAGTCGTCCACGGTGTTAGAAATCTCGTGTTAAGTGATTATTTGTTCTTGTTTTTACTGACCGGTTGTGATGATAAACGCTTGTATTCTTTAATACTACTGTAGTACATCTCTTTTTATTTGCTACCGTTTTACAGTTTGACCAAGAGAACAAATGAGAAAGAAAATTATATTTTTAGAAGAAAGCTATTCGAAAAAATACTTAAGTTATGCTAGATTAGCACACGAATCTTACGGTAACAAATAAATTATAGAATGCACTATGAATTAGAGATAAATATTAATTGCTTAATTAAATTAAATATCGCTGAGATTAATGACGTTTGAAATATAACATAAACATACAACTGCATCATTTGCTCTTGATGCTATAGAGTCTTAGTTACTGAGCTACATACAATTTCAGACGAAGCTAAAAGCAGCGTACGTCTGATAAACCTGATATTTTATACTACTAAGAGGTGTAGAGACAATGTGGTTACAATTAAGTGACTCTCGGTTACTTTGCATAGTGTTTCAGAAAAATTCTCATTGAAATTGTTAAACACTTTTTTTCGGATAGGCAAAGCACGAAACGCAAAATCTCTCCCTCAAATAATTCCGTTCAGATATTCGCGAGCTGCCGAGTGGTATACCAAAAAAACAGCGGAGTGAAAGTGCAAGTGAAAAATACGAGCGTATGAACGTCACCATGTGTGGAGCTGTTGTGGGCTTCATTAACTCCCTCCTTCTGCTCTGTCTCACTCGGGTGCTAGAATAGAGTCGTAGCTGCTGGACCTCTCTCGCATGCCACATTGTAGTAATTGGGCGGCATTCGCTCGCTGTAGTATACGGTGCACTGGGTTCACTTCGTCACTACCACCCTCTTAACTACAGTACCTGACACACTTGGAAATAACAGTATTAAAAAGGGATTGTTTTATTAATGACATGTACATATTAATTCTAGAACACTGAAACGAACAAGACGCAACATCTCACTCTGCTAACTCCCCGCTCCCTCCATCCTATTTTTGTCATTTTTTTCTAGCACACACACGACACTCATATTCCCAAATGACGGAAGCTAGTCAATAGATGGAATATTTTTTGAACTTTTTTTTCAAAGAATCATTTCCTTTTAACTTTTTCGTAGTCTAATTCCACGCTCTGTGTTCTTTTCATCAATTTTAACAAAATTTGTTACTGAAAAATTAATACACTAACTCTAAAAAAGCAGTTACGTCACTATTCCTTGCAAAAGTCTCGTGTGAAAGACGATGTAAATGCTTGCCTTCAGCAAACGAAAGAAACACAGTGCTTCTGAATGGGTGAAACTGCAAAATCCATCTCATTTGGGAATAATGTTGTTGAAGAGTGCCTGAAACGAAGAGAAGAGTGCAAAAGTATCCGCTTGTCCTGCGTTGTTCCGCTCTCAACCGCTTCTCCCAGGCCCTTGGCTTGCCGAGGAAGGAGCTTGCATGTCGTCCTACATCTCTCCTCCCGGCTTCTTCTACATTCGACTCGACACTTGCCGACCGCACGTGCGGCATCTGAGGACACTTGGCGCGCGGCGGCCTCCACCCAAACGACGCACAAGACTGTCTTCACCACCAACAACCACACCATGACTCGAGGCCCGCTCCAGACGTAAGGAAATACAAATACGAACAAAGCGGACACTTGTGACGGGCGTTGAAATCTCCGGTTTGCGAGGCAAGACCGTGCTCGACCGACAGTACCTACTCGACTCATTCGCACGTCGAAATGTGGTTCAGTAAAACTTCTCTGGGGAGGCGTGCGGGAGGGTCTCTTAAGTGTGGTTCCGCCGGCATGGGAGTGGCAGAGTCCAGCAGCGGCGGCGGCGGGGGCGAGGCCCGGGCTGAGGTGGCGCGTTGCCTTCCGCAGGGGGGATCGAGCGACGCCGAGTCGGACGACGGGTCCCCGGTGTCGGCGCTGGGCCAGCGCAAGACGTCCACCACGGGCACCAAGGGGTCTCGTCGCTCGTCGACGGCGTCGGACGCGACGCCGGCGTCGGCGGCGGCGCACAAGAAGGCCGCCCGCTCGGGCAGCTCCGACTCCACCACGTCCTCCGAGTCGTCGGGCGCGTCGTCGTCGCGCACCGCGGCCACCGCCGCCTCCAGCGCCACCTCCACCCCGCGCAGCCGCGCCAACGACTCCGCCTCCACCACCACCACCGCCACCACCGCGGCCGCCAAGCCCTTCCAGAGCCGCTTCCTGGGCGCCAACCGCACCGCGGCCTCCACCGAGAAGCCCAAGGACGACGACGAGGAGTCCGAGTCGGAGAGCAGCTCCGAGTCGGAGGAGACGGAGTCGGAGGAAGAGTCGGACGACGCCAGCAAGAAGAAGCCGGACCCGCCCACCATGGAGAAGACCGACATCGGGCCGCTGCTGGCGCGCAGCCAGAACGCGCGCGACACCACCGAGGCCCGGCGCCGCGACAGCCGAGACGACACCTCCACCGGCTACACCCCCAAGCGCTACGGCCAGACCTCCGACAGCAGCCCCACCCGCTCCACGGGCTACCAGTCGCGCTACGGCGCCGCCAAGGAGGACACCTCGCCCGCCAGCAAGTACCTGAGCGGGCGCACCCGCACCACCCAGCAGGAAGAAGAGCCCAGCAGCCGCTACGGCAGCAGCGGCTACACCAGCCGCTTCCTCAACAAGTCCAAGAGCTCGGCGGCCCTGTCCCCGGAGGAGGACTCGGACCGGCCCAAGTACGGGTCGGCGCGCTCCACGTCCAGCGCGACCACGGCGGCGGACGCCGACGACTCCAGCCGCTACCCGAGCGGGCGCTCGCGCTACGCGGCGCTCAAGGACAGGCGCCAGCGTCTGGCGCGCAGCCGCAGCTCGCACAACTTCGGCGGCGGCGACGACGACGACCAGGACGACAGCCCGTCCTCGCCCACCTCCACCATGCCGTCGTCCTACCTCCCGTCGCGCTACGGGCCCGGCAGCAGCAGCAGCGCGGGCACCACGGGCGCCGGGGCCGGTAGCGGCAGCGGCGCCAGCGACCTGTCCCGCTCGCGCTCCACCCACGCGCTCAAGTCGCGAGAGAACTCCCCGGAGCGCGGGGCGGGCGCGGCGGGCGCGGGCGCGGGTGGCGAGAAGGACGGCGCCGCGCTCAGCTCGTGGGCGCGCTACCTCAAGAACAAGTACGGGAACCGCGGCAAGGACGGCAAGGACGGGCCCTCGGGCTCGGCGGCCGGGTCGGCGGCGGCGTCGGCCAACGCGGCGCGCCGCCTCTCCCTGGGCCTGCCCTTGCGCCACAACTCGGCCAGCGTCGAGAGCTCCGACGACGATCAAAAAAACCCGGCAGGCTCCCCCACTTCCCCTACAGCAGCTACGGCGGCGGCAGCAGCAGCAGCAGCAGGTGCGTGAGCGCGAAAGCGGTCGCCACGTCTACAGAGCAGGTTGTCTTATCACAATATAGGGTCGACGCAACGATTTTTTTAAATTTCTTCATTACTAATTACGTTTCAAACTAAATTTTCCTTTATGGCAAAATACTTCTTTGAAATACAATGAACAATTTCAATTATTATCATACGTATTACGCTAATTACAATAATTGCTATACACTAAATCAATATTTCAGTATTCAGACTTCTTTCTTTAGCAGCGCCATACAAAATTTATATTTCATTTCATTAATGGTTCTCGAAAATGTCAGATATTAAAAAGTAGCGATTCTTGATTCCATTCTCCTTGTCGTGCTAATAAAATGTCATATGTAAATTAAAAAGGTGTAATGGAAAAGGAGTCCAGAGGGGATCAGCAACATAGCTGGCCCCTCCTCGAATTTTAGGCTGCGCATGCGCAAGTGCCTCTTTATTCCAATGCTAACTTCGGAGCTGGCTTCGAACATCGCTCGCCAAGGGAAGAGCTGACGGTCCCGTGTGTGTGTCGCAGGTTTCGCAGTGGCAGCAGCAGGTTCCTCCCCTAGGAGCCAGTACCTGCAGAAGCGCCGCCAGCAGTTCAAGGTGGGGAGTCGGGGGAGCGAGCCCGGATGTTTTACTTGGCCTCGCGGCATAGCCGTGGGGCCTGACAACTCGATCGTGGTGGCCGACTCGTCCAACCACCGCGTGCAGGTGTTCGACTCGAACGGCATCTTCGTCAAGGAGTTCGGCACCTACGGCAACGGCGAGGGCGAATTCGACTGCCTGGCCGGTGTGGCGGTCAACCGCATCGGCCAGTTCATCATCGCCGATCGTTACAACCACCGCATTCAGGTGGGGACCCGCCACGAGCGTTATTACTCGCGTACTATGTGCGCAAGTTTTCTTGATATACCACAGCGGGGACTGCGGAGAGAGGAGGGCTCTGGAGCGTCATGGCTTAAAAGGGTTACTAACTGTAGGCATGGACATAACCCGTCAATACATACCACGAGAAGTGCTACGATTCTGTTAAAGATACGAAAGGTCGTTGATAGCGTTGTAAATTGGTGCGTACCGTTTCGAGTCGAGCCAAAGTCTCTCAACGGGACGTGCTATTCAGCGCTGAGAGAGGACTAGGAAGCCCGTGTATCAAGAAAACTTGCGCGAGCAATAAGTTTTGTTGAACGCCCATTCCGCTAGATGTGAGAGGAGAGGAGAGGGGGTATTTCGACGACAGAACTATTGTGTCGAAATTGTAACTCGTCTCGTTTTTAGATGCAAAATAGTTTTTATTACACGAGAGCAAACATTTCTGGTTATCAGATTTTGTCAACGATGCTATCAATTTATGCTAAATGTTAGCAAACCAGAGCAGCAGCAACGCCAACTCTATTCTACATGTATGCCGTTTTCCTTGCCCTGGTCGGAACGAGAGTTGCAAGTCGCGACCACTGCAAACTGCGTTGGTCACGTATCACAAGTACCGAAGGTAGACAATTTTGGGTCCGGGGCAATGCTGACACCCCCCCTCCCATAAAAATTAAAAATGTGAAAGTTATCTCATGAAACTGTAAGAGTTATTTTATTTAAAGAAATAATAAAAATATACAACATTCAAGCTATAAAAATTTTTGGGAAATATATTTTAAATAATAGTTTTAAGTAACAGTATTTCATGATCAAATAATATAATATCCACGGTGAGCTTACAACTCTAAAAAATTTTATGTTCTGTAATCGTTTAATAAAATCACTTATTGTTCTACGTGAAATAATAAATATGAATTTTAGTAGAACATATTTTAATATTAGCACCATTGGATGTATTTCATAGAGTCCTACCTTATTAGTAATGACTATAATTAGCCATTTAAGGAAAAAAATTAATTGAATATTTTGTGAAATATTAGACTACTGTACCGAGACTTATAAAATTACGATAACGATTCCCTCGATTTCTAATTTCTATTTCAATTTTTTACTTATTTTCCCTCAACAGTCCCATTGACTTGTGGGGCCCCGGGCGATCACCCGGTCTACCCATGAGTAAAGCGCCTCTGCCTATTACGCCAGCACTGCTCACAGCACGTATCGTGGCTTAGGTGATAAGACTCTCAAACTCGATTTTCTGACACGAGACTGCAAACGGCGTCTCGCTGAGGTGGGAGTGAACAAGTGTGGAACTCCCTCTCATGAATGTATTTATAGTATGGAACTATGTTCAACGTCCATCTTAAGCTTGTTTATTCTGTATTATCCATGTACATTTTTCCTGAATTTGATATTGTTGAATGTACCACTTCAATTTAGTAAAATATATTTTCTTTATTTGAATTAATTGCCTTAGTGAAGTGTCCAACTTCCTTATTACGAATAATATTGGATTTTAAATTTATTCCCATAAAACTTCATCTGTGATTGTCATTTCACATAAATACCTAATTATTACTATGAAGAATTATTGGAAAATACCTTATTAATGTTTCCCTTTGTCTTTAAAATATATGTAAACATTTTTTACATGTTTGATTTGTGAATGTAACTTAGCATTGCCCAGGCATTTATTTATCACAATTATCCATCAGACAGGAAATGATTTGAATTCTGTCTTTAGTGTAAAATGATCTTAATTTTATTTACATTTCCCTCAAATTCTAGACCACTTGCTGTATCTCTGCCTGCCTTGCCCCTCTTTGCCTCACATTTGCCTTGCCCCTCTTAGCCATTGGCTCTGAATTACTTGAAGCCTAATTGTTATCTTGAAATATAATTTAAAATAATTTTGACCCACATGTAAGTACAACTAAAATGCTTTTTAAATGTGCTCTTTTTTATTCTGAATTAAATTTATTATTTTTTATACCATAAAGAAGATGGTTAAATTTTTACATATTTATGAATTCTCTTAAAAAAATTTGTTTAAAAACTTACTGGAGTGGAGGTCCCTTACCACTACCCAGGGCTTGAAACATGTTCTCATTCTGCTTATCCATTAATCCCCCCTCATTTGAAGCAGTTAGGACACAGATCCAATTAGATCTTACTTCAGACTTTTTCCCAAGATATACACGCATGAATTATTGCTTAAGAGTGAATAAAACCACTTTTAAAAATAAATGTGTCCCTCCATTACTGCTACCAACAAGAATATGTGTAATGAATATGCTTCCTGACATTTCCATCATTATTATATTTATTTTTGCAGGTGATGGACCCATCAGGTCGTTTCCTCAGAGCCTTTGGCAGTCAAGGCACTGCGGATGGTAGATTTAATTACCCCTGGGGCATCACTACAGATGCCTTGGGCTTCATCTACGTCTGTGATAAAGAGAACCACCGGGTTCAGGTAAGAATTAACATACTTTCAGTGGAATATTTTTGTTTTAACATGACAAATTCCATTTAATTATCATGATACTCCTATGTTTTAAGTTAAATATTAACACAAAAGTCACAGGACATTCATTTATAGGAATAATTCCCACCTCCATTACTGAAAAATAAAGCCGCAGCCAAGCAGAAAATGTATTACCTAATTCATTATTTCATAGGAATTATAATGTTCTTTGTCTATTATAATGCAGTAGGAAAGATTGATATTGGGGTTACTGAGTGTCCTCATTTTTGGATGCTTTTTAAAAATTAATTTGACTGCTTGAATGCATTAAGCAAGGCATTTTCCCTTGTCAATAAATGACACCAGAGCAAGATCCTCAGTTACAGGCAACATTTTGATGCAGTTCAGTGTTTGTAGTCATTAGAGAATTAAATTATTACAGTTTCAATGCAGAATGCAGTACCTACAACATTTGGCTTGAATTCTCCTCTCATGAAAAGTTATTCTTGACATATCTCCTAACAAATGCAACTAAATCTTTTTCTCTCTGTTGTTCATTTTTTTTTTTTTTAATTCTGCCTTCAATTTGGAACTGAAAATTAACAGTTGATTCTTGTCTTTCAGGTATTCCAGTCAGATGGCACATTTGTGGGAAAATTTGGCTCTTGTGGCAGCAAGCCTGGCCAGTTGGAGCATCCTCATTACATTGCAGTCTCCAACACAAACCGTGTCATTGTGTCTGATTCCAATAATCATCGTGTGCAAATCTTTGATGTCAATGGGAAAGTACTAACCACCTTTGGCACAGAAGGTTCAGATGAAGGTCAATTCAAATTCCCAAGGTATGGATTTATAATCCTTTAACATTAAACGTGGTACTGTTTGCCTTATTTTGTATGTATATTCAGCATGGCCAAGAGTTTGAAAGTGATTGTTGCATGTTTGACCACTTTTGCAAATGATTGTTTTTTGCCTACCACAATAATCCACACATATTCAAAGAAGAAAAGCGATAATTAAGTATTTTTCTTATGCCTATAATCTATTTTTTCTATTAAAGATGTTCTACAAAAAGCAATATTTGAATACTTTTATGAGAATATCACATTATAATTCAAAAAATCCAAATAATACAAATATGTGATTTATCTTAAAACTAATATACATTATCATGGTACAACAAATTTTAAAATATGACAGCATAAACTGTAGATTAATGTTATTACTTTTATTAAAAGTTTAAAATAATTATTTTGCAAAAAATGTTTTAAATTGAGCCAGCAACTATAGCAATTCAATTATGCACTTTCCAGAATAGAATACCATAAATCACTTCCTGATCACTGACATTTAGTCTCTATTTCTTTATTTCCTTGTTACTTAAAGAGTCAAAATTTGTATATTTGCACGGTAGAACATTATTTCATGGAAAAATAATTCTGTACATTACATTAAATCTCTTGTGAATGTTAAAAGTATATTAACATGTAGACTACCTCCCAAAATACTCTACTTCCATTTATTATTATGTATTTCTTTCCAACCTTCTTTGTTCTTATAAAATATGATTCCTCATTTACTAGGGATTAATTTAAGAAGTTTACATTTTGTAAAATTAGAAGTAAAATTTGTTTAAGAACTCTGATATATGAAATTTTTATTAGAGCTAGGACTGTTATGTACCCTCGTGTTGTATAAGTTGGTTGATTTCTGAAAATGTTCTAAATTCAAGAACTATTTTTCTTCTTTTATCCAAATAGATGGATATATTGACATTGCACAAAGAAACAGTTGCTTTGAAACTGAAAAACGATCCATTATCAATAAAAAATCAAGATTCTTAATAGTTTTTTTCAGCTGCATTTTACTGCATTTTTATACAGACGCAGTCGTAATTAACCTTTTGTCCTGACTATTATTTCTTCAAATCCATATCTATTCAGGTATTTACAACCATGAAAAATGAAATCAATAAAAGTAGGTTCACCCTTTGACAGAATTTAAGCATATAAAATCTCAAGTAAAGAGAATTCATTTTGCAAGTCTGAAGCATTTGTGGAATTTGCCTGTATAAAAATAATTTTAAACTGAACAAAAAAAATCGAAAGTAGTTGTGATGATAACATAGTTAATTGTCAATTTTTTTGGTAATCTGATTTGATCCCAATCTTTGTAAATATTTGTAATATGTACATATTATTTTTAATTTATAATCATCTCATTCAAAACATTTCATTACAACTTATTAGCTTCTTTAAACAAGATAGTTCAATAAGATTATTTGTATTAAGATATTTAAGACAGCTTCTAGACAAGTGCAAGTAACACAATCTGTACATATTTTCTTAAATGTTATGCTGAAACTTCAAGTGAGCAACCACAATGCTGTTTTTGTGAGCCAAATTTCACTAATATAGAATTAAAGTAATTAACTATTAGTTCTGATAACTTCCAGAACTGTACCTTGTAGTGCTTGCGTGCTTTGCAGGCAAATTAAGAAGAGTAAATCATCACATCGTGCACTTGGCCTTCCTGTCAAACTCTCTAGGTCTAAATCTTTCAAGATGTCAGCCCCTTCTAATTCCACAAAATCTCTCAAACAGCCTACAACATCTCCTGTATCTCACTCACTATCTCCTGCTAGTGAACCTCCTCGATCTCTCAGTCCCAGAGCCCGACGGGTCAGATCGCATGCGGCCAGAATTGCCAGTAAAGCAGTCAATGCAGCAGAGGTAGGCTTCAACGGAACTGCCTGACTCACTGCATGGCTTGGCTTATGTGATAACATACATGCCTGGCTCCTTGTGCAATGAAAGACTGAATAAATTTATACAATATGATGTGCTGTATTACATGTGCATAAGTTGCATGAAGAGATTATTACACAGAATAACCACAATTCATTACATACATTAAGGAAGTGAACTTCAGAGTGCAAAGTGCTATTGTTCTGGATTTGACTACTAATTCATCATCTTTAAAATATGTAATCACTGATACTTGAAATTCTCCATTGTAATCCACAGGGGAGTGGCAGTAGACGATCAAGGTTACATCTTTGTGGCCGACTCGGGGAACAACCGAATACAGATCTTCCATCCAGACGGGACCTTCCTTCGAGCTTTCGGATGTTGGGGGTCAGGAGACGGGGAGTTCAAGGGCCTGGAGGGAATAGCAGTGATGTCCAATGGCAACATTCTAGTCTGCGACAGGGAAAATCACAGAATACAAGTGTTTTAACATCTCACCCAGGAGTGAAACCTCTACCCATTAGGTAAGTTACCTTTTTAATCATCCAAGTTTATGTTTATTATTGGTTGTTACTAACTGAAACTGTTTTTAGAAAGTAAAACAAAGAAATCGTCACAAATTGGAAGTGGCTCAAGTATGATATTTAAGATCATTAGAGAATATCAGAAGATGAGATATCACGTAGAGAAGAGTCAAATTTAGAAACTGGGACATGGAGGAGCCTAAAAGTTAGGAATATGGCTGAAACAGTAGAAAATAAAAATATACAGTTAGTAAAACATATATAACATGTAGAACGCAGAAATGTCCTAAGATGGCTAGATCAGACACACCTGAGTAACTAAACAAATACTGTATTGAAAGGAACAAATCACATAGACCTGATCCTCACCCGTAAATGATGATGGTTTTTAATTCAGTTTTCTAAGAAATATTAGTCACAATTATAAGAATGAGTCTCTAGATTTCTTCTTTACAAAGGCTAGTAGCAAACTAGTCTGCAACAGGGTACATCACACCAAAAATAATATCATTCACAGAATACAAGCACGTCTTAGAAATCTTCATCTTACATTTTACATCTTCACAATTTTTTATAAAATGACATTAAGTCAAGCTGATTGACAGATCAACAAACTGACAAAATATATTGCTTGAGGTGACATCAGCATTAGTGATATTTTATAATACGAGATTATTTTTAATTCAATTACTTTCATTTTATCAGATACAGGGATAATAATAAATTTATTTTGCAGGAAATCGGTTCACACACTACGCAACCCAGAATTCAGCACATCTGGTTCCTATCAAAGCAGCTTTAATGTACCTGTCGCCATGCCTGCAATGAAAACAATAGTAGCTAATACAATCCAAGTTAATAAACGGAGACAGAGTCTCCCTCTGTCATCACCTCCATTACTGCTACCAATAATGCGTTATCAAAGATGAAAATGCAGTGCAAGAAAGTACAATTGTCTTTTTAAGATATAATTTAGGAGTATAGTCTAAATACAAATTTCTGTGTTCAGAATCATTTCAATTTTGTATTTGGTAAGTGCATCAAGAATTTGCCTGAGGATGACTTGGCAGTATAATAATTTTGAACTAAAGATGAATCATAATTACAGATGATGAAAGTCAAACATCTAATTTACAATAGGAGTATGAATAATGCATTTCAACGTATGCATTTTTTCTTCCGTAAAGAAATATTTCAAGCAAATACAAAATGTCATTCTCATTTACTTTTCCAGCTAGGATACATATGAGAACCTTTGTGTAATAAATCAACAATAATTCATGTTTTAATTATACACTTTGTGTATAAAAGTAATAATGTGTAAATGAGATTGTCAGACAAATGTTTCAAAACCCAATGAAGAATTTTCTTTCCGTATTGATTGTATTCTACTGTTTCATTAATGGGTGAGAAGAATGAAAGAGTTGCTTTTGTGTTACTTATGTTTATACATTTTGGTGCTTTATAATTCTATGATGTTGATGAAAGTGCTTGCTTACTATTGAGCTTTTTTGAATTGAAACTTTTTTACTGTTGTCCTTACATTGTTTGTCCCAAATTTTTTATAGTTTGATTTCTTCTTTTGCATAGAGACCTGATCATATTTTCCCAGAAGTTAATATTATTTTAAAATAAGGTGCTCAAAATCTTTAGTCCACTATTTTGTTTAAATATTTATGAATAAGCAGTTGGTCAAATTTGGAAATCAAATTTGAAATGAACTGCTCTTTAATTCACTGAGAAATCATTACATAATACAAGAAGTTACTTTATTCTAAACTGTGTATAAAAGTAGTTAACAAATTGTATGTTTCAACTAAATTTTGAATTTTTCTGTAAACAGATTTTCCTTTTCATATGTAATAAAGATTTCTGAACACTAATCACGTGTGTTTCTTGTGTCAGAATCCTGTTTATCCACAAAATGCTATGGCATTTCCTTGGAAACTTTGTTGGTATACATCAATAGTTTTACCAAAAAAAATTCCTTTTTTTCTATTTCCTTTAGTTTTAATCATAAACTTTCTTTCATCCATCATGTGCTTCAAACCTAGGGGCACTAGATGATAATAAAAAAGAAGTTGAATTAGTATTCAAGGCGTAGCACTAATATTCCCTTTTAGAGACTTGTTCTTCAACTTTTTTTAAGCTGAATGATTTAATTTTCTGACTAGTTTCTAATTCAACAAAAAGTCCTGGTACATCACTAAAGAATTGTAAGTCCTTTTGAAAAAGTTTTCTTTTGTCAAAAAGGTGAAGTAAAACTATTTGTCTTGCCCCCTTGGAAGTATCCTACGTACACTTCACATTGGAGAAACTTTTCTCAAGTCATTCCACTCCATTTCTCAAATCATTCTCCTTTATCAAAAAGCACACTTACAATTTTCTGTTTTAATATTTTTTTCTATCCCTTGATCCATTTTGATGTTACAGGTTTGAGAAGTTGCACATGGTATGTTCAAATCACCAGACATTTTCTATTTACTAACAAATAAAATTCTTCTCTTTTAAAATACTCAATACCAATCTACAAAACTTTAACATCCCTTCCTACAAAGGAAAATGTACTGTGTCCGTTAAAGGACATGAAATAAAATGTGTGGTTGTTGACAGAGAACTTTGAAATTGCTATGCAGCCATAAAACAATGCAATATTGAATTTTTCTTTTTAATGTAAATATGAAGTTCCTGAAAATGGCAAACTGAAAGAGGTCATTAAAAGCAAAGGTTAATACAATTTTGTACTAATGTTTTTCTTCTTTTATCTATTATATGAATTACATTAAGAGAAACATATGATTGGTATTTAGATATAGAAATTGAAATAATTGAAATTATTTATATATTTAATATTAAAGAAAGGATAGAACTGTAGTTGCCTCTAGAGGAGAATAGAAATCTACGCACATTTCCTAGAGCTCCACAATCCTATTCACAACTTTTACTATCTTAAGTTAAATTATGAATAAAGATGGTAATGAGTATTTTTGTCAAAATGTATTAGCAAGAAATATTCACTCCCATGAAATAGAACAATTTTCATCGGTAAGTGAGTAACAGATCTTGCCTCTTATCTCTTACCCCATGTAATAAAATTCATTACCATGGAGAATGGAGAAAGACTTTTTTATGAAGATGAAATAACTAAATTCATCACTATCACTCCTCAGAAAACACATGCACATAGTGAAGCTATGTTTTTGTCCAGAAGCAAAACAAGGGGCTATCTCAGAATTTGCTCAATGGATCAAGGGAAACTGGACAGAAACTTGATGAAGATGAGGAATATTGACACAGAAGCTGAAGTACAATTGTTATTATATGTATATCTTTTAGAATTACATCAAACAAATGATAACAAATGCATTTACATCATTATTTAAATAAATATAATTTTCATTTGTGATAGGCAAATTGTATGGAAGGTTATATCAATTCAATATTTATTTTACATATTATAAAGAATAAAAGTAATTTATAGAAATAAAGAGTACAGTAAGATTTTATTCATGAGTGAGTGAGAAAGTTTAGACTTTGAGGTAGAGCCATTCATTATTTTATCAGTCACCACTATGTAAAAGAAAGTGAGATAATGTTTTATTGGTATTGTTGTCAAGAAGAAAATGACAAACTTCATTAACAGTGAAATAAAATTATCATCCTTATGTTAAATTTCTGATGCACTAAAGAATGAAGCATTTTGTTGCCAGGACAACATGTTATGACTTATGTAGTTGAAGGTAAAGAAAAGGAAATGGTCAAAGTGAAAAAGGAACATGTGCTGTAAGGGATAGGTGAGGAAAGAACTCTATGAAAATGAAATTCAAAAGGAAGGCAAATAAAAATATGGAGAAAGAAGGTGGAGTTGATGGATGAAGCAAAGCTATCAAACTACAAGAATGCAAAGAAAATGGCATGGGACAGAGGCAAGGGGGAGACAAGAGTTTGGGCATTCCATCTGTCAGAAAACATGAATATTATGACATAGCTGTAATTGATAAAAAACTTATAAACTGACAAAAAACAACTTTAAAAAAATTAATTCATAGGAGATGCCAAGCTCTCCCATGCAACTTCTAACATTAAACAACACACAACTCAATGCTTGTCCTGAAAGGTTAATCACCAAGAGTTAGAGGTCACTGTAGTAGCCCCAAAGGCTGTGACTTTATTCACTTCAGATTATGTGAGCTTATTTATTTCAAATGCAAGGATTTTAATTTAACTAAACCTTTGTTGTTGTTAACTGTCACTTTATTTATTTAAATGAGACAGAGAGCACATGCGGTGTGTTCAGAAATATTTTCCAACAATGATGTGAATTTGTTTTCCATTTTACTCAACCTTAAATTTAGCAGTTTGTGGTAATGGCAAAGTTGGGGGTGGTAAATTTAATTGATGTTGAATATTTCATATGGTAATTTGAATGTTTTATTCAGAATCTGAAGGAGTTTATTTTAATGATCACTAATCAATAATCCTCCTATTGTAGCTTATCCATCCATAAAAACGCAATACAATTACACATTCAAAATAAAATTATGATTCAGTAAGTATTTTTGCAGTTTTACAATTCAAAGTCAATTTTAACACATTTAATAAACACATTTTATTTTGAATAGAAATATTTGTGGACTATTTTTGTAAGATAAATTTCTGTTTAAGTGGGGGAGCCACTAATCTGTGACTATGCCACTAGTCTGTGAAATCCAAGTAAGGCTTGAGAAGAATAAAACAATAAAAAAATAATTTTGAATTAAAAGTCACATCATAAAATTAATAATTTACTGTAATTTTGTATAAGTTGAGTAAATCTCATTATTATTACTGACAATCTACAAATGATGGTATCTGCATAAATAAAACTAGATAAATGAGCATTGTATTTTAAAAGGGACATCACTTTTTCTCTCTGAATTATATTTGCTTCATGTAGAAAGAAATGTAATCTCAATTACATCAATACAGTTGTATTTCCTTCCTCTGCCCAGATGTAGTGTTACATTATGTGCTTATTTTCTTATGTGTCGATCTATTTTCTATATATTTTCCATGCTATAATTTCTCTGATACAGTAAAGTCTGTCTAAACTGGATTCTATACAAGCCGGAAACCTGCCTTAACCAGAAAATATCTCCAGCCCATAAAGTGGAACCTCTCCAACATGGAAAGAAAATGGTTTTTCATGTCCTGCAGGGGGAATAATCTTTAAAAAATAGAATGCCTATGAATTAAATGTAAATGGCAGAGAGTCACGAGTTTTTTTTATTGAAATAAGTGCATCTGCAAGCTCCTTTTAAATTCACTATTCCTGTGTCACGCAATAGTCGTAGCTCCCAGATATTGAAGGAGGGGGGCTTTAGTTGCAAGTGTAGAATTTGACCTTGGGGCCACCTATCTCTCAAGTGGAAGGCCATAGAGGAAATCTCTCTCTCCTAACTGTGAGTGTGGGAAGGGGCATGGGTATGGCTTCTATTCATGCACCTCCCTGCCCTGTGTAGAAAATTATAATCCCTTGACCAGACACGCATAGCCCAAGACCATGCAAGGGTATCAGAAAGTTCTAGTACTGGGTTGTGACGCATTATGCATTAAAAGAGTCAACAAGCTGTTTGAAGACAGCCAGTAAGATGTGCATTTTTCAACTCAGAAGCTGACAGAGAAAAGTGATTAATATTCATTTAATGATGATTTCTTCCATAAATACTTTAATGTGTTTGGATAATTCTAATAAAGTTTTCTAATTTACTATTTTCAGGGCAGAAACATCAATATCATAAAGTGTCATAAAATAGGCAACCTCCATAAACTGGATTTTTTTGTGTCCCGAATCGATTCTGGATTAGACAGATTGTACTGCAATTTTCAGTTTTTATGTTTTTCTAGAAATTTGTTACATCATCAGTGAAGGCATATTAATATAATTACTATGACTATATGTATATATTACTGGCAATCCTTAATAAATTAGAAAAATAATCATGTACATTTTTTTATTGTTAGGGAAGGGTGTCACTTGCTTCAAAAGAAACAACTGAAATACTGCATATGTTTTTAAATTCATAAAATATGATTTCTTTACATAAGGTACAAATTTGACTACAATGTATTTGTATTTATTATTAAAATAATACTGTGGCAAGAAAGAAAGGAAATTGAAATACAATGTATCTACAGCAGTGAATAATATATTGAAATTGAAATTCTTAGGAGAATCTTTTTCTTCATTTCTTGTTTTTAATTTTTTTTCTCACATTTTACCAGGCAGAAAGCCTGATTACATTGGTGATATTACAGTTCAATAATTAATGAAATACTCTCAGTTTTAACAAGTTTATGCAGGAACATATGATTTGAAATGGACCCATAAAAATCATTATAATACACAGGATTCACAAAGCAATTACAAAAATGAATAAAATATCTAGTTTTGTATATAGTGGAAAAATGACAAGGAACACATATTTTTGATGCTGGATAACAGTAATCATGCCACAATGAAGAAAACTTTGAAAGGCACAAGAACAGATAAAGTGCCATTAAATGATGTTTCATAATAACATCTGCAAGAAACCTAAACATATAAAATCCATAACAACATTATAATGAATATACATTATATTATCAAACAATACATATAATATGATTACAGTATCATGAAATAACAATAAAAATAATATGAGGAATTAATTTTAGGCCAATATCAACAACAGTATCTTAAAGAAAGTGCGAGTTAAACACTTCAAACCAATCAACAAATCATTGAATAGTACATGTAAACAGTATTCAATCCGATCATAATGAACTCTATAAAAAATACTAATTGCTTCTAAGATTAAAAAGAAACAATTAGGAAGTACTTAATACAAGTACCTGACAGTCAGTATTCATTCACTCTCATTCAAAATATTAATTCTAATTTCTTACAATGAAGAACTGGAAATATCTCATACACATTACACGTTGCCTTGGCAAATTTTCTTGTAAATTTCATAGGCCAATATTAGTGTGCATGATGATATTAATCATTCAGAAGTATTAAATTTCAAAGACATAGAATAAAACAGTAATTTTGTACAAATTTATATTTTATGAATGCTGCAATTGAATAAAAGGAGACATTTAAAGTGTAACAGAAGATATAGCTTATATTAAGTTAATTTTTGAAATTAAAAATGAAAAATAATACTCCTCAACATTTGTGCAAGAACATAAATATTTTATGTTCTCCGTTTGTGTTCTGTCAATAATAATTTTTAATGTGAAGAGAGCTTCACATCATAAGCATTTAAACTGTAAATAAGAACAACTCTCAACTTTAATAAGTGCACATAACAAACACATCAAATAAGGAGAATTCACTACATTTAAAATTGAGAAGTAAAAACCACAATATAGTTATTCTCATCAAAATATTTCTGAAAACTATCAATTGTCACCAGTTAAACTATAATAAATTCTTTAAATATATTATTTTCAATATTTATGAATGTAAACTATACGTTTTATATTTGTTTCAAAGTTCACAAATAATTCACAAAAACATAGTACTTGTTGAAAAAGTTTCACCCATAAACATTTTTTCAATAGCATTTACACATTACTATCCACAAAATCAAATGGATATTTTTCAGTAAATTACATTCATGCTCAACATCATTCATCTGAACCAAATCTGTAAATACAAAACATATTTCAGAAGGATTCCCCCTATTCTCAGAAAAATCCACTTTCAAGACCAAATGACAAATTATAGCAATAAATTTCTTAGCTTTTCTTGCAAAAATATTTAATCAACAACAAACTATTTATACATAAAAAAATATAAAAAAAACATTATTGTATTACTCCTGATGGAAGAGCAAAAACATGTCTCATGAGAATACAAAGCAATGGAAGAGAAGTCAGACAAGAAAAATAAAAAACTCAAAATTTCAAGCCAAGAAGTCATCTAGCAGATACATGAAAGTATTTCAAAAATTCTCTACTTCGACAAAACTGGAACAAGATTGTAATGTCACATTACACCATTTAAAGGAAAATGCAAAATAATAAAAATGGTATGTGTACACCAACATTTTTCTTAATGCTGGCTCAAATATAAAAATTTGATCTATCTTTAAAATTGATTAAGAATGATCCACATTACAAAATAGAATAATTAGAAAACAGAAAACACTAATAAACATTGAACAAGAGTGACATTGAAAATAAAAAGAAACTATACATTAAAACTTCATTAAAAAGGTGTATCATAAATCTACTTGGAATGTATAGAAAGGTTTGTTCAAGAAAGATATAAATAAATGTTAATGGACACCAACAAACCACGAACCAGTTTTGACATTGTTTCTTTTCACAAACCAACAAAGAATATATTTATTGATGAATTTTGCACTTGAATAATTTTCCTGAATTAGGTAATTGGTCATGGCAAATCTGTTTCAGACTAAACAGATTTCAAACAGAACTGTCACAAAGAATTACATACTTACGTCCTTTTATGAAAGTATGCACATTGGAAGAAGAATTTGTTCTGACTAAAATCAGGTTTTAAACTATTAAAAATTACTAATATATAAAATTTATATTTTATTAATATGCTATCTATAGAACTATATATTAATATGCTAGTTTAAAATGGCTTCTTCTTTATTTCATATTTGATACATTGGTGTTCCATTTCATTGCCTTAATTTTCAATTTCCATGGCAAACAGTCCATGAACAGACAGTATAACTGGATATAAAACCATTAAGTTCTGTTAAAATTAGAATGGACATTCACATAAGTGAATAAAAATGCTTGTAATTTTATAATAGGTTGCTTTTAATTCAAATTACTAAAATGTATAAAACTTTACCAGTTTAGAGAAGTTAGTGTTATTAAACAGATAATAAAAAGCTCTATTCAATTATGTTTTGATCGTGAGAGTTGCGATGAGTCTTTTATAAAGAAAAACAAAATTATTAAAATTATATATATAATATATATATATATATATATTATATATATATATATATAATATATATATATATATATATATATACTATATACTATATTATATATATATATATATATATATATATATATAATATATATATATAGATATATAGATATAATAGATATAGTAGGTATGTATAGATAATATATATATGAATTCATGAGAGAATGTAAAAACGATTGTTAGTCAAGACACTTCTCAGGCATAAAAAGCCAATTAAATTTGTTTCCATTACAAACTCTTGGAAACAAAACTGCATTGAAACACCTAAATTTGAAAAATATGTATATTTTTTTTTATTTAAAAGAATATCATTTAAGAACATGTTTTAATGAGTGTTCCTTTTATACATGTAGCCCTATTTAACATTACTTGTTATAAATGTTTAAAGTCTATATTTTAAAAATGGCAATAAAAACTAATATTTCAAATGCAGCATAAACAAAACTGTTACCACTGATGTAAGAATATCATATATTTTTTTATATATATATATATACAGTATGAATGGTTTGTACTACCAATATAAGCAGAGAGTAAATTTGATGTTGAAATTTTCTACTACTGAAAGCCCTCAGCCAATTCACTCACTCATGCATACTCTACCATATTACTTGGACGATCTGAAAACACTTGCACTTTCTGTAGTTTATCAAGGCAGAATACTCTACAAATTTAAATGCTTAATCACATATTTGAAAAAAATTCTCACTCTACCAACCATACTTTAAATATTACTTGATTATCAAATATTTTTATTATTTTTTCTCTGCTGAAAGTTATACGCATATAATAGTAAATAGGAAAAACTGTACTTAATTTTTTTTACAGAATAAAATTTTAAATGTCCAACAGCTATATACAGGGAGGGATTTTGACATTTGTTGTTTCTTTTCATGTTAATTTACATTTGCAAATATGCACATAAATTATTTATCTTCTTTATTTTCATTTGTGTATTTACATGTCTTCTATGCAGATAAATAGGGAAAACTGGTGTGATGTGTTTGAGCACCAAGTTTGAGTATGTAATATGAGTAATAATAAATACACAAATAACCATTTAAATCTAACAAAAAAACAAACAAACAAATAGCTACTTGTACAAAAAGCACTGCTTGACTTGAAGGAATGATATGAGGCAGAAGAAAACAAGTCTAGTTTCTTTAAACCAAAAATAAATTCTGAACTGCACATATCAATACATCTGTATGGAACAGGATATTCACTACACTAACAGTGTTCCCGGGAAATTATCTTATTTATTGACATTATGTTTGAAGTACCATGGAAGATCTTATCTTTCAATTTGATGAATTTAATCTGTGATCATAAACAAAATTAATAATGTGATTAATTTAAATAATGATATAGTAATTACGAGTGTGCTCAAACTTCTATTGGCTATTACAGTTATTTCAGGGAATGCAGTAAAAAGAGAATAGATGATTATAACAAGTTAATGATAAAAATATACAAAATTTAGACATTTGTTAAATATACCTGATAATAAACTTCAAGCAATGCTTCTCGATTAGCATATAACACAGGAACATGCTCTCATAAACATCGAATATAGTAAGTTGTGACAGCAATAATATTCAACAACTTCACATTTCAAATGAAAATCAAAAAGTGAACACATCAACATGCTTTTTGATATGAAAAAATCTCACCAAAAGTACCTTATTTTGGAAATTCAGGAGAGTGACTGATGAACAAAATGAAAATGACTGCAAAGTCCCAGAAATACTTTTGAACACCCAGTAACGTCCTTGAAATGAAACACTCACAAGGGTTACTACATAAAAAGATATCAGATGAATGGATGTTAAGAACATATCATATAATACATGCTGTTTATTTAGAGCACTGAGCTTCAAGAATAAGTATCTAAGGCCTACCATGAGAAAGAAAGAAAGAAAGAAAATTACATGTCATCAAAGATAAAAATTTCATGTCCTTTTCAGGACATAATAAGGGATATTCTATTGCAGATAATGTAATATGAAGTACAATTCTCCATAATTACTACAGTCTTAGTTTTCAATACATTATAAAAGCTCTGAATTACAGAGCGCAAAAAGCCATTCTATTCTTTGTGTACTGTAAAAATGTGTTGATTATATTGTAATTTTCAATGTGTCAAGTAAAATTGATTGATTCAGCATATTATGTTTATATTTTTCTTCTCTCCTGGGATTCTACGAAAGACTAGTACAAGTATACGAAAAAGCTTTATTTTAGTACCCCCAGCTCCTTCCATTTCCGTTGTATTGCTTTCATCCTTCTAATTACTGTTAAACTTTATTGAATTTGTTTTTGATTATAATATTTGGCCAACTCATCATAAAAGAACAGAAAATAAAACATGTACCTCGTATTGGAACAAAAAGAATCAGCCTTACTATGCACAATTAATCTGAAAAGTTAAAAATATGTGCATATTATAGCTATGAAATTTGTTTTAGTTATGTTTTCTTGTGTATATATATATATAGATGTGTGAGTGTAAAAATGTAAAATCTGATGGTAAGCTTCATTAAAACATTCCGTGGCAAATATACTTTAATTAGATCATTGTTTAACATTGTTTGTACAATATCTAATAAATAGTTTAATTTTAACAACATAATTTAATTGTGCTGCAATATTTAACACAATATTATGCAATACTGCTCACTGATGTTTCTTGAATCAATTCAAGCTGCATTGGTGAACATTACACTTATGAATCTATCAATATAAAATTAAATATTATTTCTTAAACTAAATAGAAAAATTTTGAGACACTTTTATAAATTTTGACATGTACTCAGACATATGCAAATTTGATACAACTAGATTAATAAGGAAAGTAAATTTTGAAGAACAATTGTAATATCCTTGTATGAAAAATTACAGATTGTATATCAGAAGAGATATACTCTGACTTCGCATATTAAAAGGACATCAAAAAGAAATACTTCTCCCTGCAAGTCTAATTGTATTCTACGTAGAAACTACCACTATTTATGTAGTCTTTGCAAGAACTCTTAAGCACTTCATAATAGTAGTTGATAAGAGATTAATTAAATTTTATATTAATAGTAATTATAATGAAAAGGACATATGCAAGGATAAGGTTCATGAACATGACAAACTGTAGCAGCTATATATCACGAACTTATGAGACATATAATTATTTTTTCTATGTTAATAAATATTACAAGAGGAACAATTTCCCATGGATGTAATTAAATCTATAAGATAAAATTGTTTAACAAGTTATTCTTTAAAATAGTATTTTTTCCTATCACTGTGTCATAATTTTCTAATACTTTACATAAGTGGAATAAAATATACCACTACGTTTATTTCATTTTCTTCCATTTTTCATAACATTCGGGTAAAAAATTGGCAGTGGTTATGCAGTAAAATTTTAGTTTTAAGCAAAAATTAAACAATGGTTGTTTTGTTGAAAATCTTGAAAGAGAAAAGAATAGTGGATTGCTGTATAAAATCTATTTTCAGATATTTTTCTAGATAAAGAGCACTGAACAAGCAATCTCTTACATCACAATGTAGTCATGCAAAGACATTTTAATTGTAAGCTTCAGTGACAAGATACCAAAGTTGCAAAGAGAATACTGCTATATTAACATGAAAAATATTATTTACATATATTAATATTCAAACATAATGAGCAGCATAAAAATAAGAGTAAGCCAATTCAGAAGGTAAATAAAGGGTTGAAAACATATATAGAAGGCTACAGAAGTCACAAACCAACATGAACAGAAGTGCAGCAATATAATACAAATCTGACAAACCGTAACTAATAAATTAGCAACAACTTACCTGAACAGAATTCAATAGAACATATATTTCATACATATACCTAATATGTTCTGCTGTGCAAGAGAAGTACATTTTTTGTGGCTTCTAAACACACAATAATATTGAATATGTAACATTGCCCAATTAAATATCCTGTATTGACATTTCATTTAATAGGTACCTTAAAAGTCAATGCTGATTTGCAGTGAAACAATATAAATATTGAAAGTTGTTCTTGCAAGTTTATTTCAAGTCATTACATTAATTGTCATATATTGTTTAATTTTCATTGCCATTCTGTGATGTAATTCTTTATTCCCCTTCCCTATTTTATTCATTTTATATGAAACTCTTTAAGGCCAATTTTCAATTATATTGTAATTGTTTTGTTTAGAAGCCATTTTAAGAACTAACAGAACATAAACTACTGAAACATATTTGAGATGCACATTAATCTAAATGCTTATTACACATTTGCAAAACATTCATCATATAAAAAACAATCCTGTGCATGAAGGCAGATAAGACAACTCAAAGCAATATAAGAACCTAAGAGAATAGTTTCTTTAAATTTAAGGTATCGGGCAAGTAATATTTCTGCTCTTTACAAGTAATAAAAAAATAAACTTAAAACAATAAAAAAGCAGGTAGCAATTCAAAAGTTCAAAAATAAAATATCATCTACATATGAAATATTGCTGTGTGCATTGCTTGTGTACAGACATTCTAAGTCATAATAATTGAGAAAGAGAACAATTACTGTTCATTTATTAATCTCTGATGAGTATAAAAGAGAAAATTTCAGCTCTGAGCGCCTACTGTTTTGGAGTAAGTTGGATTGCATCATTATTGATGAATAATGATCTATGTATTAAAGCTTATATGTTAAGTTTTTAAGTCATCAAACTTCTTGAAATATTCCCAATGTAGAAAGATATTGGGCATTCAATTTTTTTGAATGGTCATTTGCAAATGCAATCTCAAAGAGAGTGCTATTTAAAAATTATTATATTTCAATAATCACATAACAACCAATTAAAATAATTTGCAAAGTACTCTCTCTCTCTTAAGGATACTCACTAAATATCCATGCTGATAACATTGAAAACTACTTAAGTAAATAGTCATACCACAGACTGATTATAAATGTGGATTTTTTTTAATGAACAAAATGAAAAAAACTTAACACAATTCTAGAAAATAAAGAAATAAAATGTACTTTCAAAATGTACTCAAATCTAGGGGAAGACAAGAAGAAGAAGAAAATAGGAAAAAGCATAAATTGTAGATTACAAGCAACATCACATTTCATTGTATTCATATAAAGAAGATGCGACGAGCTACACTACAACAAGGCAATCAATGTATACTGAAGCATGTTTTCTTTCTATCAAACCAAAAATATGCTGTAAAGAGCAGTGAAATTGATTTGTTTTCTCTTGAAGAACTACATGACAAAATGTGATATAAAGGGGATGCAAGTGCCGTAAAAATACACATTTGCATTTGTTCAGTGGTGAATATTTTTAAAAGGTGAAGATTTAATACAATGATTTCTTGATGCATTATATAAAAATTAATAGGGCTGAATATTTATATTACATAATACAAAAATAACGTTTTGAAAAATGACAAAAACAAGTAAATATAGAAATGTCCAGGACCTCAGCTATATTTGTGTAGGTATATAAGCAGTCATGATTGTTTCTTATTGAGGCATTTTGTAATGCACACTCATACAAAGCCATTTTTTGTAAAGGGCCTATAACATTAGATGTTTTTTCTTACACACTATGATAATGAAGACTTTTGGTTATCCAAGAGAATTAAAGCTTAAGAAGATGATTCTGTAAGACTATCATAATTTATCTTCCTCAAATGCACGATCTGCTCAAACTTCATTCTTTGTATTGAGAAGACTCGCATAGTACAATAATACACAAGAGAGAAAGAGAGCAGAATTAATAAAGGGATAGATGCACGATTTAATTTAATGAAGAGAACAGCTTTGTGTATTAAGTACACCACAGTTAGCTACTGTAGTTTGTAACTTTTCGTGCAGTATCTTTAATTTTAACTTCTAACTTTTATTATTATAATTATATACAAGGTGCTAAGAAAAACTCTTAGCAGTTAAGTTGAATACCTTAACTCCTCTAGATAATTCAATTTTTAAAAAACTTCTGCTTTCTACATCACAGCTTCAAATATCTCACTTTTCAATGCTATCTGCTCTTCATAACTTCCCCGCCCCAACTCTTACAAGACTCATCCCCTAAAATCAACAGCACCCCAACCCATGTATGGGAATTGATACTCTGAACTGTTTATAATTTATGTGAAAGTCATTAAATGTGTGAACTTATAAATAATATTTTTTCTATTCCTATATTAATATTTGTTTGTGTTTCTCTCTAAAATTCATGCATCTAAAGAAAATATAACAAAAGAATATTTGGAAAAAACTTATAAACAGTTCATATTGCACATTATATCATGAGCATTTAAATATGCTCCAACTAATTTCTTACTGTTACGAAATATATATGTATATAGAATATAAATTTTATCATTTAAAATTAATAAGTAACTCCTCCTTTGCTTGCAACTCTGTGTCTCCAGAAATGTTGATTCCTTCAGAAACCGAGGAGGACCTGCCCCTTTATAACATCAACACATGCTGAACATGTGAACAATTGTTATTCTCTGAAGAAGTAACAATAAAAATACATGTATGTTCAATGCTTCAATGTATCTTTCTTATATTACAAGATGATTGTAATTTTGAAATTGTGGTCAATTATTTTCAACAAATTTTGACAGATGTTTCTAACAGTATTTCTTTATAGAGTAACTGAATAGACTCTTTATAGAATATCTTGAAAGTGAAGAAAATATAACTATAAATAATGAAAAATAATCTATTTCAAAAGATAAGAAAATAATTATCACGGACAAAGAGTGAAACAGAATTTTAGCAATTTCAGGATACAGCAACAAAACAAAATAGTATTTTTGACTTCAAAATAAAAAATACAAAAAGAATACTGTCTTTGCATCTGCCAATTACTAACCCTCTAACAGTCTCTTTGATGTGACAATATGTCCAGATTAACTGTACATTACACTATTATGTTTGTTAAGTAAATGAGTAAATAATTATCAGTAGATATGAACTTAGTACAATATTTAGTTCATAATATTCACAAAATTTTGAAATATTTTTTAATTACAAGTTTGCATAAGTGTGGTTCTTTTACTATTTCTACACAAACAATTTCATTTTAAATTTATTCAACACCAAATACCCTGTTCCTTTTTATTTCTTTGTATTGGAATAAGATTTTCATTTCATGCTCATTTATGGTGATACCATTTTATCATCATTCTTTACCAAAACATATCCACACCTCACATAAAAGTTTCTAGAAAAAATAACTTGGTGCGGGTATTTGAAAGTATTATATTTTAGTAAGAGTTCTTCTCAGAAAAACTGTTACATATAATCAGCAGAACATATTAGTCAATCTACAACTTTGTCATGTCCATTTATAATTTCGTACATAAATAATGAACATTTAAAAAGAAAATTAAAATTTTCTAACACTTTTTTAGTATATGAAAAGTAACTGCTTTCATATTTATCATCAAACAAAGTTTATTTTTCATAATAGTATTAAACTTAACATTTAATGAGTGACACCAGTAATTTGGAAAGGAAAATTAAAAAAAAGGAAAATTAATAAATTAACAGATGAGCACCTAACTAAGGAACAAAGTATTATTTGCAAATAAACAATAGATAATATTTTTAATAGGCTTCAATATCTTAACTGGTATGGATAAATAATACTAATATCTGGACACTGCCAGTTTGAGAGTGATGCAAGATGCTCATTTACATCACTGCTGGCATTTCATGGAAGACTTGCCACGAAGTCAGTGCCTTGTGCCATATTATGTCATGTTGTGTTCTTGTAACACCAAAATAATCATGTTTTTTCTGAGGTGTCCATTTCTTCCGTTTCCTGGTGCCTGTGAAGAGATTAAGAGAACTGTCCAATATGAAAACATCACCCTGACAATTATAGGGAAGACGTGCAAAAATGTTAAAACATTCAAGTTCCTTCCTCTATGAGAAAGGCCAAGAGATCAAAAAATGTAGTGCATGCTTTGAAATTCAATTTATTCAAAGCACTGAAATGAATCAACCTAAAGGCATTTCCTCAAAGAGAGAAAAATGTAGTACAGTTTCTCATAACAGTTTCATGCATATTAATTATTTTGTCATGTAAGAAAGGTAAACAATATTAACAATACAGGAGGAATTTAGAAACTTCTAACTGAAAAAGTAAGTTGAAAAATTTACTGAATATGAATCTAGCCTGTATTTATAAATAGATTCTTTTTTCTTTTAAATTTAATCAGTGTTATTCACTTTAATCTTGTCCTTGTTTCAAAATCTCTAAGAAGACCATTTTCTGCAACAGGTCTCAGAAGTTGAATGTATGCAAATAACATTGAATCAATGTCTTAATTGAGAGGATTAAGAATTGAATTAATATAAAAGATAATTATTTTTCCAGTGAAAGAAATTATTTCAAAGAGGTGTGGTGGTGGTGGGTGTTTTTTTCTTCTTTTTTTCCATGAATTCAACATTGCACATTTCATATTGTGGAAATGATCATTCAATAAATCAATATCAATTACAAAAATAGTTCAATATGTGGGTTTATCATGATAGTAAAGGCTTTCTAAAAATGCAACAGCTCATGCAAAATACTGTTCACATAAGCAATTGCATGGTATATACCATACATATGCAACATAATCCTTGAGATTTTCACTGAATTTAATATTAGGATTTAATAAGGCAAATTGAGTAGAAAGTCACCAGATTCAGTACAGGTATGATAACATAGGTCACAGGCAAATATTTACATTACAATAAGAAATCTTATGTATTCTGAAGAGAAATGTAGATTTAATGTACACATCAGTGTGACTACTTAATTGTTCAAAACCATCACAATAACAATGCACATACCTGTTGCCAGAGAGGGAGGAAGCATTGCCTCCATTACTTGGAGCGGTGCTGGAGCACTCCAAACTGTCGGGACAACGCGACCTTTGGAGGGCATCCACTGACCGGACCTCCTGCCTCTCTCTTTCGGCTGCCAAAGCTCGTTCTCTCTGCAATCTACCAGAAGAAAAGCAAGATCGAAATTCATGAAAATCAATTGAGAAGGAATATAATAGTATGTGAAGTAAAATATTTGTTTAAGGAACGGTTATTGCGCAGTTAATAGCATTAAAGAACATTTATTTCAGCATTTGACATATGACATGATACATTAACACAGAATTTGAACATCTCAAAGACAAGATAAATAATCAGACCATTTGGACATCACAGAGGCAAGACATATAAATGGTTCTTCAATGACAACCAATTACATATTTTTACTAAAAGTAATATTTTCATAACTTTTGCATATATCAAAAATTGAAACACTGTATTACATTATAAAATATTATTTACTTATATGCAATTCACAAAACAAAAAGTTCTTAAAACAAAAAAACAACTGAAACTGTCATTTTATGCAATGCAGCAAAGTTGTGCAAGATGAAGGTCATATTTATTCTTGATTCAAAAATAGAACCATCATTGGGGTAACAAGTATCATGACATACATCAAGCAAGATTTTATAAGTTAATTACCTAAAAAATATTTATTGAAATTTCAAAAGATAGTCAAACAGAGAAAAAAGAAGAGGGTGGAATCACAAAGAAAAGGATAAATAAAAAGGATAATATAAACTATGAAAAGGAAAGGAAATGAAAAGATAATTTACAGAAGATTGAGAAATGCCACTATCATAAAATGATGGCAAAAATACAGCCCCACTCACCGTGCTGGTAGGTGTAACTTCCCATACACTGAGAGAGCAATGGAGAGAGGAAGAGGATTATGTTAGTGTCAGCAGGTTTAAGTATTTAATTCTATGATTACATTATATGTTAATTATGTGAAAAGCATTAAAAATTTTGAAGATAATTACTAGATCGATGTATGCCAGTATCAATAGCTAACTTAATAACTTGTTCACATGTCATCTAAAAACATAATTAAATGAGCATGTATTATTTAACCATGGAAAAAATAACTCCTTTGAACTTGCACATAATACACACACACACACAAGATAACCTTGTTTTAAAATTGCCTCCTTTGTTACAGACATGTTTTGCTTAGGATTAACTAATCAAGGTTAGGGTAGATAGACATTATATAACACCGAAGCAGTTGACAAGTTATCCATCACACTTTTTTAGTAATGGTACAAATAAAAACAAAAACCACTCAATAAAATTAATTTATAATTTTCAATTAAGTACCAGTTTATAAATTATTATCATTATCTTAAAACACACACATATGTAAGATATATTAAATTGAGAAATTAAATGTCTAATAGATCTAATTGAGAAGTAAGTTAGAGCAGCAGGCACTGCATAAAATACCAAAAATTAAGGATGATGTTTGACATTCCGTGAATGGTTAGGGTACCAAACACAATATAGCCTGAAATGTTTTGTGGTTTGTAAGAAGTAACAGTCTGATAAATACCTAATTAACATTAGGTTGTGCATTCCATGTTTTTTCCTTCCATACAAAACATATAAAATAATATATCCCCTCAAAACAGTATTTCATTTTGTATCCCCTTCTCCACTTTACTTAACATTTTGATAGTCTTAGGTCCTTGCATGTTGTTTAGAACAGGCATGCTCTAAGTATTGAAAATTATATTTTCAAAATTACATAAAAAATTAATGTTACTATTGTTTATTATATGTTTGAAAAATTTGATGAAAAGTAATTTAGAATGGCCTTCATAAAACCTTTTAAAAATAATCAAAATGGACTTTCTAACTGTGGAAAAAAAGTGAAGTGTACAAACTAACCTAGAATGCTTTTCAGTATACATCTCTTTACGAAACAATTTTTTAATGCTGTAGAATATTATTAGAATTTTTAATCTTTTACTATGCGCAACCTAATGTTAATTAGGTATTTATCAGACTGTTACTTCTAACAAAACACAATACATTTTAGGCTATGTTGTGTTTGACAGCCTAACCATTCACTGAATGTCAAACATCAAGTTATGTTATATTTCAAGCAGAATGCCTTTGGTTTGATCTTGAAAGTAGTAAACACTACTTGGACAGTACAGGAGGCTGTACTATCTGGACTGAACAGGAAACTGTCCAGATAAACTTCTTTCAATCTTCAATTTAAAATAAAAAAAAATGTGTCATGAATTCATGATCCAACAAGAGCCTGTTTCAAGGTTTAGTATCACCAAGAAAGATACCAATGGCAAAGCATTTGACATTTCTTTATTGAACCAACAAAATTTCACCACTGTTAAATATGTTTGAAACTACTTCTTAATTTTTTATTTTCCAGTGTGTTTACATGAACAAAAATTCAGGCAATTGCCTGAAACGTGTATTGCATTTTTTGTATATTCCTATTGGGATGAAAATGGAAGTAATTGGAGGATGCCAAATAATGTTTGTTATGCAGATGATACTACAATAATGGCAGAAAGTAAGAAAGGTTTAGATCAGTTATTACAGAAAGTGATAGAAAAAAGTCAAAAGTCAGGGCTCAAGCTGAACTTAAAAAAGATTATAATCAAAACAGGATACGGAGAGAAAATACAGATAAATGGTGAATAGTTAAAATCAGCAAATAAAATCAGTGAAGTCTTGGAGAGAAAAAAATGTAAGCAACAAAATGTGGATGTAACAAATGCATGTAACAAAAGATGGATGCTACACTTCAGAGATGAAAAATAGAATTTTTTGGGAAAGGCAGCCATGAAAAAATGTAACAAATTCATTAAAGTCTCAGGGTTATCAATGAAGACTAAAGTCAAGCTAATACAAACTGTCATATTTTCTTTTGAAATTTATGGATGTGGAGATTGGACTCTAAGATAAATTGAAAGGAGAAAAATAGATGCCTCTGAAATGTGGTACTGAAGGAAACTACTGAAAATCCTTTGGACAGATAAAAAAAAAAAATAAAATAAATAAATCCACATTAGATGAAGAAGTGAAACCTGAATGCTCAATAGAAGCCAGAGCCCTCAAACAAAACTCTCATTCCTGGGTCATATTGCAAGAAGATCAGACTCCCAGGTGAAAGACAAGATGCTAGGAATAATGGACAGCACCCAAAATCGGGGAAGACAGAAAATAAGAAGGCATGAAGAAATCAAAAAAGCAACCAACATGACATGGACAGAAGCAATGAATATGACACAAGACAGAACAAGATGGAGAAAACTTGTAAAGGAAGTGACAGCAAATCAGAAGAGACATAATGAAGGGGAGGCTGGCAACCAACTGCTTTGAAAATCCTCTTATGATCACCAAGGATTGCATGCAATCTATGTGTTGGGACAAAGTGAAGTGTTTGGTAAATTATGTACAAATTACAACTGGCACAAAATGATCAATAAGCAAATGTATATCAGTGTTTTATAAGAAGATCTAATTGTTGTACAAAACCATATAAAAAGAAACACAAATCCAGCATAAATTAACAATTAACATAAGTACATTCCAGAAGTCTATTTAGAGAGAATCCAAATTCAGGAAATGACAAAATATGAAGTATCCAATGACGAAAAAGACATATTCATATCTCATGATATGTAATATATAAAAATGTTTGTTTGTTTGCATTTTATGTGTAATCATAACGTTCATTTGATTGTGATAAAATTTTACCTGCTTGTACTTGCACAAATAATATATGTACAATGGGACTGTGCATATGTCTGTCTCACATAGAAGTGTGTTGATGATTATTTTATGTGATTATGCTGACCCAAGCACCCCTGAACTGAAGTTACGCAACCCACTGCACTTTCAAGAATTAACCGCGTCTTCACTGCATATTCTCCTCCTGCGATTGTGAAATTTTGACCAGAATTATTACTTGAATGTTAACTCTGACAAGGAAATCAAATTTCTGCGAGATAGTGTCACAGGGAATGTATGCCCAAATTTGAGGGAGAACATTTTAACAATATGATCCTTGACAGCCATATCCAAATCAGGGCAATGAACAAACCCATACTGTGAGAAAGTCTTTCATGTATTAAAATGTTTGCAGAGTGCAGCATAAAACATTATGCTGAAGAAATCTGTGTAATACATCGCAGTCTAGTGTAATACATTGCAATAGCAAAACATTGCCTGGTCCATTAGTTATAAGATAAAATAGCCTACTGAAATTCTTGTGAAAAGAGTAAAATGACAATAAATTAAACTAGTGTATATCCACATGTTGCAATGATAAATTCAATTAGTGATCGTGTTTACACCCTGCAAAAATACCAATTTTATTTTCAAAATAATTTATTAAATAATGAGAGTTTCCACTTATTTGAGACAAAAAGGATTGAAAACACGAAGAAGAAGAAAAAAAACTGTTACACCCCAAGTATATCTGTTTATTACATATCACAATGTTTCAAAGACAGTTATGTCTTTACCGCCAGGTAACTTTTAAAAATTTGTTGAATACTCAGTGCACAATAATGCAGTGAATATCTATTTCAGGAACAATCTGGTTATTTATTACACATAGTATAAAGTCTTTAAGAATTTTGTTCAAAAGATCTTGCCAAATTATTATATCTCCTGTCATATTCAAAGAAAATACATGACTAAAGTGAATAAGATTTTGTTGTGTGGTTTGTAAAAGGGTGTTGTTAAGTGGTTTGTAAAGGTGAAGACTTTACAATGCTCTCAATGCTAAAGGGTTAGCTAGTTGAATCTATTACTTTATGGGCATCACAGCCCAATAGCATTGAGAGTTGAATTCTGAAACTTTACCGACTACATAACGATAGAGGGTCTGGGTGGGTGATGTTTGCAATGTGGCCATGGTACACCAGGTAAGGTGTATAGGAAAGACGGGGGCAGCCTGACAAGTGAAAGAGAGAGAGTGGAAAGAGCCAAATGGAGGTACTGGTAGGTCTGCAATGGTATGTCAGATAGAGCGTACAGAACAGATGGACGAAGCATGAAGAGCAAGAGAATCAGGTAGAGCGGAGTAGTCTGGTTAAGTGGGACCAGGAGATATTGGCGACCACAGCATGGAGAAAGGACAGCCACAGCAGGTCAGAAAGGGTTTGCAGAGAAGATGGACAAAGTGTGTTGTGTGGGAAGAAGTGATCAAGCAGAGAAGGCTGGATGCAAGGCCAACTACAAATCTAGAGGTATTGTAGTTGGTCTTGGCTTGATGGGCAGGGAAGGAGATATGGGCAGGAGTGTCATGGAGACCCAACAGGGCTTGTGGGATAGGGGATGTAGTGTTATGAATGACAGGAACATATAGAAAGGAATATGCATGATGGGAAGGGAGGGAGGACGACCATGGCATGCTGAATAGGTTGTACAGAGGAAATGAAGGAATCATGATAAGCGAGAGTAACAGAGAGGGCAGAAGGGGCTGGATGAATGGGGCAGGAGTTGAAGGCAGACTGAGTAAGATGGGCAGAACATATAGCTGAAGAGTGATGAGAAGCAGGAACAGATAAAGTGGAAAGTGAAGGATGGATGGGTGGGAGATGAAGGCAAAACCATGTCAGGCTAGGTAGGGCATGAGGGGGAAACTGGCAAAGCTTGCAAGGCTGGCTTTCTTAATGGGTGAGAAATAAATATCTGGACAATGCCGGGCAATCAGTTAGTATGCAAATAATTAGTATGTATTTATATTTGCATGCTACTGACAACACAATACAAGTGTTCAATACTGAAGATAGTGGTGATAATGAAGTAGAAAATAGTATGTATTTCTTCAGTTAATAGAATTTGAGTGTTCATCTACGATAGACAGGAGTTTGATTAGGGGGTGTGCTAAGGTGGGATGAAGTGTTTATTAAGTGACAACTACTCAAACCAAAATTGTTTTTCGGTTGTCCCTTCAAAAAATATTTTGTTTAACTTACACCATTATGTTTAATACATTTCTAATCTAGAAGTTCTGATATTTATTTGGTTGCCTAACAAGAGTGAATAAATTAAAACTGTGGTGGTTGTTTGAGTTAAGAAATCATTGCATTATAGATACATCAAACACATTGCTCTTATTACTATAAAAATGGTTCTAAAAATGTGAGCTAATAAGAGAAATAATAGTTATAGAGACAAATTCTTTAGTAACTTGCCACTTCCAACATAAATTATTTTCAATATAGTTATGAAAATTATAATAAATAAACAATGTTGCTTACTCAGTACAATCAAAACGTACAGCTCATTATAGCAGCATAATGAATAGTTCATTCAAAACAAGTTTTACAACACATTACTTTGAAATTACGTTTCAATAATGAAAAAAAATGTTTGCTGCTATTAAATGAAGCAAGACAGTTTTTGACAACAGAGATGCCTAGAAACTCTATACCATAGTAAAAAGGGATAGAATGGTAATATTTCTTTAATAAATATTAAGAATAATGTACTTACTTGTTCTTGGATTGCCTCATAAATTGTTGGATTTTTCGTGCTGCTTGATGTTGGCGTCGTTGAGAATAAGTCCGTCTGAAGTAAAAAAATGTCAATGCATATGACAAATATTTTGTTCATGATTCATAGATTGATTTGAAGAGAAATATTCAAGAGATAATGTGAAGTAGAGAATGAAGAAAAAGGGTTTCTTCACGCTAGAATGTATTAAAATGTTAGAGTATTGACAAGCTAAAATATTTCACTCAGAGAATAGTACAATGTGCTTTCAATGATTTTGAAAGCAATTTTTACCTGTCAAATTCTTCTTCCTTTCTGTATAAAAGTTATTAGATTCATGCACGTGCAAAACAGACATACATGTATATAAATGTTACATATGTCTAATACTTCTATTAGATGAGATTTGCATTCACATATAGACAATATCAAGACAATACTTTCAAACATTTTTCATTGAAAATGTTGAAAATGAAGTCATTCATACAACATATGAAGTACTTGTTCCAATTGAACATCTAGATTTAACATTTTGTTTCAAGTCAAAGGTGCTGTCATTGCAATATAATATTACAAATAACAAACACACAAATGTAGCAAGTATCACCATAACACACAACACAGACAAGACTTTTATTTGAGAACATTTCAATACAATAATTTCACATGGTTTGTCTACTACATTTTTAGCCAACACCAAAGACAATCAGGCAAAAGACACTTAGAGGACACAAACAAACAAGAAAGAAGATCCCAAGTTGCAATACAGAACAGAGGTCAAGCTGCTTGAGCAGTACACAAAGGGAACAAACCCTCTGTGTCCGGAACTACCACAGAGCACACAGCCACACTGAAGCAGGCAGGAGAGGAAGCGAACTTACTTGAGCCCACTGCTGCTAGCAGTCGGTGTTCCCTCTCGGCTCCCTCTCCCCCCCTGCTCCCTGTAGTTGCGGTAGTAGTTCTGGATGCAAACAGCAGCTTCTTGGCTCTTCTTGAAGCGCTTGTGTTCACAATAAGACCGATAGCCATTCTGGATCACCATTGCAGCTTTCGTCATTTGTTTGAAGTAAGCATACTGTGTGACCGGCCATGCGAGAAGATAAACTCAATTAACCGAATTCTAAAATAATTAACGAGAGTTCTCTTACGAGAACTTTGATATTTCCGATTCAGTTTGATTCTCAACTAGTACTTAAAAACAAATGAATAAGAACACTGATAAATAAAAGTCATGAAATACAACTTGACAGTATATTTAAGATCTTAATATTGAAAATTACTTGTTAATTTGTCTTGAAAATAATTTCAGAAATATTTAAATAATTCAGATTTTGTATTTATTTCATAAGGTAACTCACTACATGCACATAATAGAGAAACATTTTGTTTAGTACAATAATAAAGATTGAATATTTTTCTTATATTGAAACTGCACCCTGCATATTCTGAATAATTTGGATGACAATAAATTTCAATATTTACTGAGCACATTTTGGATAGTGCACTGTAGGTGTGTATAAAATGTAGTTATAAAAACATGGCACTCTTTTATCTTTTGAAATGGTTGTCTTGACATTTTTGGAACTAACGCATAATTTATTATCACAATCTACACCAGCCTTTTAAGACTTTCATTGATTCAAACCTTCAAAATTATATTTACATTGTCAACTTTACATTTCCCTGGGTGCACTTTTGGGTGTAGAGTAGCTTACTGAAGCTACATTTACTATTGACTCTGGCCATGGAAACCTGCACTTTCAGTAATTCCATTAGTTTAATTGAAAGATTGATAAGAATCATATTTTACATCCGCAATGGATTGTTTAATACCGTTTAAGTTGAAACTATACTCAAACTTCACATGATTCAAAAGGTTTTTGATTTTACATTTAAATCTGAATAGTTAATATCACATAATTCAAAGAACACAGTACACTTCATAATAATCTGAAAATACTTTATATTGTTTTTACTTTTTCTCTGCTTCTTTTTTTTATGGTTTGTGATCTGTATTTGGATAGGGAATCAGTAACACTATGATAAAAGAGGAAACAGTACTATCAGATACTTACAAACATGATAATATTTTTTTTAACTTGGCAATGACCAGAATACTAAAATACAACAAAAATTGTGCAGTAATAATGGCATTTAGCCTTACTTGCTGAAGAGGAGTTTGGTTTGATTCAGTGAATAAGGCAGGAGATAATAATTTACAGTACTTGGTTTCAAATCACGAGTGAGAATCTTAATGAAAAAATGCACCAAGGAGCTCAATCTATCACAAATGAATATGGTTCTGTTCTAATGTAGTAGAATAATCATAATAATATTTTCAAGACATTTAAAAACAAAGAAACATAAATACTTGTTGTAGATAAGAATAGTACGAAAGATTTTATGGCATGAAAGTAATTTTCATTATTAAGTAAAACTTCCTCACAGATCAGGAGCACATAAAAACAAGTATTAAAAGGTTGAGAGTATTACTGGACTATACAATTACTTTTCTGAAAATGAAGTGAATAGAAATTTAATACAGAAAAGAGAAGAAAATAATATTGATTTGAATCTTCACTAGAATTCACCTACTCTTTTCTCAAGAACAAATCATAATCAAGTGACGTGAATAAGAAAAATTTTAACACTTTCAATTAAACTAAATGATCAATCAAAAAAGCATTCTGAAGAGATTGTGGTGAACAAGTTTGATTTACAAAATCTTATATTCACAACCAAATTTCAAAAATATATTGAAATACTTTGAATTACCATTATTAAAATTTATATAAATCAATTTGGTTTAAGAACTATTCTCAGAGAGGTGTTTTTAAGAAGTTTAAAGGAATCAGGGAACATTTTTCAGCCTTCTGTAATTCCAATAACTCGTTTGGTATTATTGTGAACTATAGATTTTGTATATTCAATATTTTTACACAATTAAGTCTTAATTTATTTTAGAAGTTGTTAACGCAATGAACGTGATATTGCAAAACAATGAAATTATTTTTAAAAAGTTTTGAAATATGACATGATGTATGCATGTGGTCAGGGTAATACATGCAAAAGTGAATTGCAAGCAAGTTTAATAGTTTAATTGCAATGGTTAATCTATAACCCTCATGACCTAGTCCAAACAAATAAGAAACATAATCATATTTAACTCATAAAACAAGGGCATGTATTTAAATGCAATTTGATTTCTCCTTTAAATGTTGTGCAGAAAATGCTTCATCCATAATGCATTAAAACCCTTTTATTATTATGTAATATCACTAGGCAAAACATTAAACTTGTACAATTATTCTTTTGAATAGTGTATTACTAGACCTTAAGAATTATTAGTGAATAAACTTAAATTAACTGCAATATTCAAATACTTCTCAATAGGTTTTGACAAAGAAAAATCCATTAATCGGTGTTATACACACCTGTTTATATCTTCGATAATAGTTCTGGATGAGAACGGCAGCAGCTCGCTCCTTATCCTGTTCTTCTAATTTCTTTCGGCCTTTGTAAGAACGATATGCTTTTTGAATAATTTTGGCAGCTTCATACAACTCTCTTTGTTCTTTATCTAAAAATTAAAAAGTGAAAACAAACACTAATTTTCCCAACATTTATAATGTAATAATAAAATGAGAATCTTCTTTACCTGAGAGAGTTAAATTTGAGAAATCCTTTTCAAATACACTACTTGATGCTTGGAAAAATTCACAAAAATCAGCTGTAGTTGGAGGCGGGGAAGGAGAATCCAGAGTAAAGGACCCCGGAGACTGAAGACAACTTGAAGAAGCTGGACTCAACGACGAGCTTGGCGTACCAACATCATAAT
The DNA here is from genome assembly GCA_017312745.1 of Gryllus bimaculatus. Lineage (NCBI taxonomy): Eukaryota > Metazoa > Arthropoda > Insecta > Orthoptera > Gryllidae > Gryllus > Gryllus bimaculatus. The sequence continues at coordinate 5,845,281 of BOPP01000072.1, read as the reverse complement.
ATCTGGAACACAATTTTTTGTTTTTCAGCCTGATGTTAATAACTTTAAATAATAGATAACTGTTAACAAATTTAATACCATAATACAAAAAGCAAAAAAAAATATATTTCATTTGATACAAATATCAGGACACTTTTTGATTTTTCTAACTAATATTCCAATCAAAAGTATTTGACTTCATTTCATTATTTAATTTAAAAGACAAAATACTAGTTAATAATTCACTTACCTATAATTGTGGTCACTAAACTCAAAATTGAATTCCACAGGTTCATAGGTTGATGTGGGTTCATCCAAGAGAAGAGGCTCCATAAATACTTCAGACAATGAGTCACCTGCACCAGTTGAAGATTCTGGCTGTGGACTACAGTCATGACCAAGCATCATTTCTTCACTTTCATTCTGCAGAAAAAAGGATATATTTAGTTTTACTCTTACAGTGTAAGAACCATGTCTGAGTTGGATATATGAATGATAATTGAACTCCACAGAATGAATTTTTAATAAATGAAATAATAATTATAAAGAGTAAATGTGAAAGCAACGAAACATAGTTCAAATTGTTTGAAGCATTAGACATTCCAACCGGGAAACCTGGGTTCAATTCCCAATTTGGGTGACTAATGTTCTCAACAACTTGAATTATTAAATTCATGTTTGTTACACAGTAACAAAGTCACATTATGGAAGACAGTCACGTTATGGAAAGTAATTCCAATGTAATTGCTAATTCAACAAGGTAACATGAAGGGTAACTGAGACAACTTACGTTTTTTTTATTTAGGAGAGATAATATTTATTGATAATATGGAAGATGATGATACAAAGAAGGAGAAAGTTGAATTAGATATATCAAACCAAGGGGTTAATACTATACTGAGCCATAAAAATCACATAAAAATATTTATAAATTGTGTTTAGTACCTATTACATCCAAAATGACTTCATGAAAATCTTATTACTGTTTTAGCCAACAGAAACAAACTTATTATTCCTTCCCTTTATTCTAATAAAGAAGTAAACAGATATATCAATATACCAAGTTAAATATCACTGACAGCAGAGTAAGACATTTTTCATTTTATCAGGATATTATTCAGACTATTAAGCTATTAATAAAAGAAATTCAAATGACATTAATTTTTAATATCTTAGTTGTTTAACTGGAATACCTAACTTTTGATGTTTGAAAAGCAATAATAATGATCTTGGAAATTAAATTGCCTTTGATACTGACACTTCATCCGCTTTCCAATGCATAATGTACAGGAAAAATTAGCATAACTAGCTATCAAGACTTTTTCATTATAGTACATCATTAAAATAATGAATGAACAGAAATCCTATCTTAATTTTATTCAAAGGAACAGAGAATTCTATAAATTATCTCCCCTAAAATTCTCAATATGGGATTTAATTTGTTTGAAATAGAGAAGATGCTCATATTCTGAAATGCTTTGAATATAATTTTGTAGGGAAAATTGCAAAATACCAGCTAGGAGAAAAGTTTAACTTTAGCAATTTTCAAGCTTTCAGAGGTTTCAATGAAAACGGAAATTTTACCTGAATTGAACTGACTTCCTTTTAGACAAAATGTTTCCAGAAATAAATTACAGTTCTTTTACGAAAATTTTGAAAATGTTATACATGTTTGATTATATTTATCCTCCCAAAATTAAAATAACTTAAAAGTATTTGGAATGGTACTACAGTAATCGACTTTACTCTTGATGTTTCCACAAAGTTAGAGCTGAAAAGTTTCGAATGTGCTTCAGTTATGCATGACATGATGAAACACTCATTCCTTTATACTGGCATTGTAGTAAACACACATTTTTCTCCTCAGGGAGTCTCAAAACAGATTTTATCATGAAAGTCTTGAATCTCAAACTTTTGAACAAAATGCAATACTATCTAATTATCCTCTGTACTTTGTATAGCGAATGGAAAAAAACATAAAACAAAAATTGAAAAAAATACAAAGAAATATGAAGTAATGTGGGAAATTTAACAATTTATATATTATTATATCTCATAACCCTACCTTAATTCTCTCTGGCATAGCAGCAATAATCTGTTCAGCTAATGTCAGAACTCTAACTTCCTGTTCCCCTGTAATGTTAAATTCATAAGTGATATTATTTAAAATATGTATAATTCAAACAACATAGGTAGAGTTAATTATTATGTTGATTCTACAGTTTAATAGATATAAATGATTTGTATATTACAACAAAAATATGACTATCAATGAAGAAAACATTATTTTATGAGCAATGCAGATCACAAAAAACATCTATTGATTAAATATACTGAAATATTGTCTAACCAGTGATGGAGCATGGGACAGTTTGGGTAAACAATTTGAAGATTTAAATGTTTTATACTCATTAATTTGTACACTAATCAATAGATTTTGATAGAATGATTTTTATAAAAATAAATTCCAATTTCTTTTCATGACAAATTTTGATGATCACTCTAAGGCCAGTAGTTTCTCACCACTGGTTAACAAGCGTTGTTGACATGCTGTAAAAACACAAAGTACACACTACATAAATATTACAAGAACTGACCTACAACACTCCGTTTTGCATCCAGCTCCTCATCTGAGATGCCCTCCACATCAATGATGGGACTTTCGCTTCGAGGACCTCTAGCCACTTCGCCTGGATCCACAATTTCAAGCATCAAGAAAAAGATGCCAAAAATACGCAAGCAAACCAATTTTCAAACAAAAAATATTTAAAAAATAAAACTGACACTTCACCTGTCTCAAGGGAAGTAGATTTTTGAAAAGCAGAAAATTCATCAGTAAATATTAGTGGAACCTTGTTAAGATGCTGTAATCAATATATAAGTAAAATTATGTAAAATGAAACAAAAGTACATAAGCACAATATATAAAATACCATTGTAAAAAAATTGCTTTAGGACATCAACTCTTATTAGCATGATATTTTAAAATGCAATTGAAAAAATGAAAATTTAAAAAATTCTAATCAAGTTCACAATCTTTAGTTCAAGAACTTCAAAAAGTAACTTAAGGCAGATGTCCAGTCTCCTATTGCCTGAAATCAAATAAATACTAGATCTTTTCTGTGAGATCCTTGAGAAAGATAATAATGAAGAAAGCTTTGGCTAAATGAGTTTCCTCCAAAACTATTAAGTAGACCTTACTAATCATGGAATATTGAATTATTCCCCAAAAGGAAATGCCATTGATACTTTTGAAATAGATAATTCTAAAGAATAAACTTTAACTTAATTACAGGCATTCTTAAAGTTTCTTTTAAAATAATGGAAATGTTTTGTTTGTCAATTATAGCTCTAAGCAAAGGAGACATTAAAATTTCATACCACTAAGAAATTTGCTGATGAGATCAAACAGAAAATTTTATGCTGTTCTTGTATAAACTAACCTAACCCTTCTGACTTGAAAAAAATTCAAATGTTCTTTCTAACATTCTTTATAAAAACAAAGACATCTTAAATAGCTTCCACTGTATAATTTTAGATTTATAAAATCATGTTTTCAGTAATTACTGCAAATCAGCATTGTCAGTGAATATAAGCATGAAATTTGGAAACTTGGAAATTATAAATCAACATGCTTCAGCAATAATTAAACAGCCTGAATAAAAAAAAAATGTACAAGTTATCAAAATAACAAACTATTGAAAAAATGTACTCATAAAAGAAATAAAAAGAAATAACTACATAAAATAAAATTATATGAAATGCTTCATAAATACTCCACTGTCAAAACAGAGGCAATAGAGTACATTAAAAACATGAATACACTTTGACAACCACCATAACAATATGAAAATAATTTAATTTTAATATTAATCTCTAATTTATGTTAAAAAGCAAATGTTATGTTAAAAAGTTTTAAAATGTGCGAATATCAGAAAAACTTACAAAACCAACACTGGAGTTCTGCGAAGAGATTAAGTAATAGTGCTATGGTATTGTTTTCAAAATTTTAAGAAAATAACACTTTTTTTGTTAACAAAGAATTGATGATTACTAAGGTATTTTTATATTTATTATGTCCTTTTTCTCTAGCAAAGAGTAGTATACAAAAATATAACATACAAACTAATAGAACTATTCCCCAGCTAATTGACAAATGAAATGTCAAAGTTTGATAAAGGCACACTGATCATAAAATATTGAAAAATTTGAATACAATTTGTGAGATATAACAGTGATCATTAAAGAAAGATATACAGACAACATACCACTCCTTGTCTGAAAGATAAAATAAAAAGAAGACAATATAGTATGCAATTTTAAAAATGGAAGTCCCTTCATGAAAAAGTAAGTGAATGTATGAAATGATGAATTTATGACTTCCATAAAATTTTGCAATGAGTTATTGAGTATTGATATTCAGTAGGAAGAAGAAAAAAAAAATTAAAAAATTAAAAAAAAAAATTAAAAATTAAAAAAAATTTCCATACTGAGGTGCATGGAATATTGAGAACCTAAAAAAAGATTAATGATTTATAGTTTAAGATTTTTTTTATTCCCCAAACCACTACAAGCCTGGACAAGTGCAATGGTGAAAGTTGAAAACTATCTCAGGCACAGACAAAATGCTCAATACTAAAAATAAAACAGCTTATTACAAAATTGAAAGCTGGAAAAAAATATAGTACAATAAAATACAATTATATACAGCAAGCAATTATTAAATTGTGTAGTGTTGCATTTATTTTGAACTTTTTATACAATTAAATAATGTTAAAGCCAATTATGGCAGAAGGCACCAAGCAAATTCTTGCACAAACCTGGGCCTCTTATTCATCACGCTTTTGTTCCACAGTTATTATTGCAACAAAATTTAATGGCATTTCATGCTGACACATGGTACTACTAGTGAAAAAAGCAAACCAGAATCATAATTGAAAATATTTTACTTTTAAAAGTAAAATATTAGTTAAAAGTAAAGATAAAACTGATCACATAAAGAGAAAAAACTTACCTGTTTTCAACTTTCACCACTAACTGCTCTCTTATTTTAATTTAATTTAAAAAATATGTCAGGGAATAAATAAGAATAGCATTAAGCTATCTACAAAATGATAAAGACCAGATTCCAAATTCAATTTTATTCATACTGCAATATAACTCCTGAATGTAAATCACTTTTTCACTTCACATTATATTTTTATAATCAGAAAAGGCAAAATTAATTCAATGAGTTTTACATTCATAGCTCATCAACAAATTCAAATATACTGACCACAAATTAAAAAGCTACTGGAACATTTTCAAACACCAAGGTTCACTTTTTCAGTTTACTCTTATGTTCAGGCAAAATATGTTAAATCATCAACAGGTGATAATAAGGGCAACGATATCTGAAGAAGTGTTTGCCTTTTACATTAGGAGTTATAGAATACAGGTGCATTATTAGTTCTCAATAGAAAGTATATGCAGTACTAAGGGGATTGGAAGAAATGGATCCAGAAAAGAACACAAGCCTCATCTACCAATGCAACAAATGAAATGTAATGTATCACAATTTCCATGATGTGCAAGGAATGAGAAAAATTGGTTCATGATCTTTGGACCTGCACAGGTAGTTACATTATATATAACTGAATTTCTGTACCTTATGCTGGATTCTCGAAAAAATAATATATTTCAGTCTCCATTTAAAACTCTGTGTCAAAAGATGTCATCCAATAAAGTCTACGTGGATGCTGGAGTATTATATTATAAAATTCTTTGTTCCCTTCTCCCAAACTAACATTATGCAGTAGTGCTGATAAGCCTTTATTCTATGGTCTATGGTCTTTCTACAATTCAATATGGATGTCTCTGGGAGTATATGCAAAAATTCCTGAACCTACATAATGTTTGTTGAAATAAGAAAAAGTAAAAAAAATCTTATGATCAGTTCTGTTCTGTTTCCAAGATGACAATAAATAATTAAAATCATGCAATGCTAAAGGATCTACAAATACTTATCAAAAAACAGATTTAGAAATCTACGGTTAACTCCTGCCTGGTCATCCATAAGTGAATCGAAAAAACAAACAAAAGAAAACACAAAAACAAAACAAGATGACACTAAATGATGAGAAATTTTTCAGAACAGAAACAAAAAGCAACTCACAAAGAGCAAAATCCATTCTTCTTATTGGAGAACTCAGTAGATTGTCTCGAGCATCAGATGAAGTACTATCAAATGAACAATCCATGCCTGATAAAGGCGAATTCAAAGGTAATGACATGCTACGATCAAACCTGAAATTAAATTGAAAGAAAATTCTTCACATAAAAAGAGTCAATGATATATTTACAACTTGAGATACACTGTGTTAGAACATTATACAGAAATGGAGTTGTTCAATTATTAAAATTAAACATAATTTTAAAATATATTTTGACAGAAGCAAAAACAAAAAAGTTTTCTAGAACTTCCAACTGTTATGAAACTGAGAAACAAATAGAAAATTTTACAAAAAATCTGTTTCTTATATTCATATGTACCTTGATAGCTTTGGGGTTTCACGGCCACTAGGAAGTTTATTGCTACGAGAACGTAACGATGGTAAACTATCAGAAGATTGAACAGATCCTAAGTGTATTCCACTGTCTACTGATGGACGCTTTGTAAGCGGCTGATGGGCCTGGAGACTACTTATAGGATTAGACAACATATTACTGGATTCAACAACACCTGTAAAAAGCACATTAATTTTTCGTTATACAATGCTGACAGTTGATATTTTGATACCCATTTCCCATACACACTATTTTACTACTTCAGACTTAAAACCAATTTATTAATCAATCAATTAATCAATACCTGAGGCAGAACGGACGGGGCTGGGACTGGAGCTGTGGCTACCTCTGTTTGAATTTCCAGAGGTTGCGCCAACATTTTCAGATGTAAGATTCAGATTCAGCTCCATACTCAGCGCTTTGTACTTCTGAGATTCACTTCTAAAACAATTTGGCATCCTGATAATTAAAAAGAATTCAAAAATTCAAGGCAGCATATATGCACATGATCTGAGAGGATAAGAACGAACAAGCTGAGTGCACAGAACTGAAGCAAATAGATTTAGACTAAATAATTAAAATAACTGGGAGTTTATTTTGTTCATAAATAAGGCATTGTACACACAGATTATGAATATGCACACAAAGAAATTTCTACAAAAGAATTTCAACCCATACCGTGTAACAGCACCAGGCCTTAAGAAAACACCATCATGCGACTGAGATGTAGAGGTAACTGATGCTAGGGATACAACAGATCCTGCTGGTGAGAGAGCAGGAGTGATAGCAGTAGCCACTTCAGACATCCCTTCTGATACTGGAGATGTAAGCATAGCATTAGCCTTTTCCCAAGAAGACTCCAATTGTTCCATTTCTTTTGCCAATTCTTCATAATGATTAGAACGTGCACAATCAGTAGCTGTTTGAGATTTGTGATTGCGAACATTCAGAGCAGTATGGTTCCATCTATACAGTAAAACTGCGGTTTCTCGATGACCCCGAGCACATGCCCACATCTAAAAATAAAATAATATATTAAGTGAAAAATACAGAAATTCATCATTCATTAAACACATTATGAAATATGAAAGAAAGTAATATCTCCAGAATGATATACATACTAAAGGTGTAAATCCATCTTCATCTTGACTAAGAGCATCCACCTCTGTCTCTAATAATAAAGAAGAGTTTTCTGCTCTCCAGTGTAACATAGCACAAACTAGTCTACAAAAAAGAGAGTTTAAAATGATTAATTTTTGAAAATTTATATGAAGCAATTACATTTATCACTTTCACACTTTTACCTTGTGTACCCTAAAGAAGCAGCAAGGTGAAGAAGAGTCATTCCCCGATGACTGGAAGATCGCAATGAATTAGAGTCTTCTCCTAATCGCCAAGCACGTGAAGTCATTTCCTGACAGTACGATACAAGTCTATCCTCAAAGTTACTTTGGTTTAGAAGACTGGTTCCTTCTACCTAAAAACAGAAATGATTGCATGGTATTTTCAAGTATGGTAATATAATAAAAAATATATATAAAATCTATGATATAATATAAAAATATAAAAAAATAATATAAAAATATAATACAATACAAGCAACAGAAAAGAAAAAAAAAGAAAAAAAAAGAAGAAAAAGAAAAAAAAAACACAACAACAACAACCAACAACAACACACCTCATTACAACTTTTTGGTGATTCAAAACAGGAATAACTCAGAGGATTAACAACTATTACATTGCCACAAAATAAAAAAAATTAAAAAAATCATATAGTTGATTCAAAACGCTGAGTGTGAAAATAAATTATAAAGATATAATAAAATAAATATAATGAATTTTTTAATTACAGAGAAAATTAGTTTTTTTCTCATTCTCTAAGGATTGTAAATTATTCTTAAATGAATGTTGCGGTCAACAAATTTTGATTAATAATGTCATGACTTATAATTACAATCATCTGTGATGTAATTGTGACTGTGATGCTTCTCAAGACAATTCCACTAATTCTAAATTTACTAGGTAATCTTATATCAAATTATTAGTTTCCATACTGAATCATATGGCTTTCATAACTGAATTTTCTTGTTATTAAATTCAGAATGTTCTCTGCTTGCTGACATGAGGCTGGATCAAATCCAAAATTTAATCATTCCTACTGGTTATCAACGTAAAGAAATACATTGGCTATATTTTGAGAACTGGAGAAGAATACAATGTTGAGTAAAACATTGAGCAAGAGGGTGAGAGATCAGAGAAGGGTGACAAAGATTGATGACATTAGAAAAGCAACATCATCTTGGAAAATACCTAAGACTCAGCATCTTGAAACAGATTTTGGAGAGAGCTAGTTCAAATGGTCACAAAAAGTTGGACTGTCTGAGTAATTAAGAACATTGTCAACAACAACGGAAATCAAATCTGCGTTGAAATGCAAATGCACTTGCAAACGTGCCGAGGAGACTACCTCAAAACTCCTTAAGAGGTAGTTTATGGCATACAATTTAATTTATATTAGCTCTAAATTTACTAGAAAGAAAGTACTTCCACTACAATTTCCACTAGACTTTGTTCTTTTGAATTGCATTACTTACTACATCAGAAACATCAGGCTCTTGCTTAATTTGTAAACGATCATCCATGGCTTCAAGACGTTGAAGCAGAGTGAATTTCAACAAATTATCACTGCTTTTTTCCAGATGAGGTTCACTGGCTGCAACTTGATCTTCTCGTGGAGGCTTCTTGTATTCAAATATCACAGAGTTAGAAATAATAAATCCTTCACATGCTACTTGCAATGTGGCTAATCCCACTTCATGAGCTGTTGGAATATTATTATTGTGTTAATAATATATAATATTATTGTGTGAATAAAGTATTTCACACATGTTCAAAAGTCTTATTCTTTAATACAAACTATGTCCTACATAAGAGGAATGTTTAAATTACCTGGACAATAACAGCGTAACACACCACTCTGAACCAGAGTAGTTGGTACTGGGAATGTGTCAAATAACACTGTGTAGGGTGATGTAGTACTATACCAGGGACCTGTAACTAACACTTTTACACCACCCTGAAAAAAAAATTGTTTGTAGTGAAGGTTTAATAAAAACTATTATTTTTTATTTGAATTTTAATGTAGGTTTTGATCTTCTGAATTAACAAAATACTTCCAAGTAGATAAAGGAGCTTTATGTTTTTGAAGTGTTATAATTTAACCATATTTTCAAACAAGAGAAACTGTTTTTAAAATGTACTTCATCAAAATGTAACAAATTTCTAATTCAAAAAAAGAAAAGAAAAATTAGAATAGTGGTAAAAAAAGAACAAACATATGGACACTAAATATATCTCTTACCTCAGGATATGCCCACTCAGGTGAGTAATCTGTAATATTTGCAGTGCCTTCTCGGTAATCCATTCTTGGAGAAGCCTGATCATTTGTTTTATCAATACTGCTTCCTCCACTGTTCATTGCACAAGCTGACTTGCCACTGTCTGTCACTATGCTAGCATCCATATTGCTGTCTCCGCTACCTACACTAGCAACTGCTTCATGATGGGAAATTGAAGCAGCTGGTGATGCTTCTTCCACCATAGAAATCAAAGCTGTACTTTCTGCTGAGGCTTCTGCCACAGTTGTGGTTGACTCCAAAATTTCTAGCTCAGGGAAATCTCCCAACATGTCGAATGCATCTAAGTTTACAAACACATCATCATCGACTTGAGTAGGAGACACAACTACATCCCCACAGTCAATGAAGTCCATAGGGTTGACTTCTGACACAATGACTTCTTCAGATGAAATTTCGTCTCCACTAGATGTAGCCAAAGATTTAGATGCGATGATATGATGTGCACTTGGATGTCTATCTAATTCAGCTGAACATGACAGGGGCATGTTAGCTGAAAGTGTCCTCTGAATGTCTTCTTGGGAAAGATCTAAAGTTTCATTGAAAAATCCACCAACAGATACAGTCTCTGTAGTTTTCATAATGGAGCTTGAGCTGGAACCAATTACTAGAACAGTGTCACTGCTACAAAATGGTTTTATGTCCAAAGAATCAACATCACTACTAGTATCCATGTGTTTTGAAGGAGTTGGTGGAGCACTATTCATAACAGAAGATGAGTTTGATACTGACATGGGCTGCTGTTTTGAAGAACGTAAAATATTTTTGTCAGATGTACTGGAAAGATAAGTTGTTGCACCTCCTGTATTGTCAAAAGTTGTGGTAATGTTACCATTTGTTATATCCATTTTGTTGTTAGAGTTATTATTTATATTATTATTATTAATGTTATTTGCTACTGTAACACTATCTGAACCAGGACCTTGATTTAAACAGCATGAACTCGAACTTGTTTCCATTGCTTCCTGTTTCAAAACAATAGTCGTGGCACCAGAACTTTTTGAAGAATCCTTTGTGTAATGATGATGACTTCGTTGTTGTTGAGTGTTGGTACTACACACAAAAGATGTAACTGCTACAGGGGACACCAATGACTGATGGGTAGCATTGCTTGTAGTACTACCAGAACTGTTCAAGATCAACAAGCCACCTCCACCTTGAATTTGGGACAAACTTAAAACAAGAGGAGGGGCAGCTGCAGTGCTGGTTGTGGTTGGGTTGACACTGCTTACTGAGCTTGAACCAGATGAATGATGCCCTCCTGGATGGTGGAGGCGTTGTTGAGCCTGACTGACAGCTACAGAGGATGATGTTGCTCCAGTCGATCCATTGCTGGCAACTCCACCTCCAACTGCTCCAGTTGCAAGAATCATACTTCCAGAACCAGTTGTTGATGAAACCTATGTCAAAAATTAAATCCTTTTATAGAAATATACAATAAAGGTATCACTGAGAAAATTTTCCCATTTATTACTCTTATAGGTGAGTGCTGAAGAAAGTGAAGTGAAATGTTCAAGTAACAAAGTATAGATATCATTATAAAAATCAGGTATTTGGACATGTTAGCAAAAACAGAAGTAACAGACTTCATCAATATTAGACCATACAGTGGTGATTAAACTTTTACTATTATTTATTAATAGATCCAGTTTTAGGCTGGACTTCACCAGCAACTTCAGCTACACATTTTAAAATTTGGTTCAAAGTTCAACTTTGAGATTTTAAGGACAAGGATTGACATGTAGCCCACCATTAAGAATTGAGAAATCTACGGGAAATTTTTAGCAAAACATTTAACTCTCATTAAACTATTCTTTTCATTAAGGAATTCTCAAATGTTGTAAATTGCATTAATAATAACATTATAAAATTATTTCAATTATATTTTGTAAGGTCTTATGTACAAATATTGTTTGAAGTAAGTAGGCCAGTAAAAAATTAATATTTACAAAAATGAATAATTTTTCATTTTCTAAACAGTGCAAAATAAAAATAAAAACTGACTTTTGTTCTTGTGTTTGTACAATTCATAATGACAAAAATTTATTGTAGGCAATTATTTGTTGCAACCCAATTAGCTAGAATTAATAATATTTTGGTCAATGCAAAATGTTTTAATGTAATTGAATCAGACTCCTTAGTAACATTAATCTCAATTACTACAATGCTGTTAAACAATCTTTTTAATTAAGTGAACACTTAATTGATGATTCTGATAATTGACGAGACTACTTAAATTTTTCTATTGAAAAGAACATCAGATATACTAAACCACTTTTAATGTTCAAGTTAAAATTATTTTTTACTTTTAGTTATTCAGTACTTAAAGAGAAATGTCAAAGACTGATGAAATACAGTAGTAATATCTTTTGTTATCAAATTCTTATCAATTGAGAAAGTTGCAACTTTTCTGTGATAGTAATTTTAAATAATTACAAAAATTTTAATAATATTCAATTATAAAAGCAAACACAAGAGATTCTGAATTTTTCTTTATTTGGAAAGTGCAAGGGCTATTTCATAATTTAAAAAAAATGAAATTTCATAAATAGCAGGAGGACAAGGAGGAAGAAGGAGAAAGAGAACACGGAAAAGAAGAAGAAGAAGGAGGAGAAGGAGGAGAAGAGGAAGGAGAAGAAAAGGGAGGAGGAGAAGGGGAGGAGAAGGAGAAGAGGGAGAATAAGGAGGAGAAGGAAGAGAGAAAAAAAAGAGAGAGGAAGAAAGAGAGAAGAAGAAGAACAAGAAGAATTCACCTCCCTTGTGAAGTAGACTTCGTAAATAATGAGGAAAACAATATTTTAGTTTGTTTGTTCTGAATTTTTACCTGCTGTTGATTGTAATTTTGTGAATGCAATGGTCATTACAATTATTATATGCTCTTTTTAAATTAAAACAATAAAAACATGTAATTTTGAATTAAAATTTTCACTTAGTGTTCACTACAGAGGTGATGTTGGGTCGGACTTCCCTCCCCCTGCCTATATCACAGATCCCTAGAATATTGGTGTAAACAGGAAAATAATAACTAAGGAACATGCAAGAGACATACCTGATTGCTATTATCATTGGCTAAAGCCATGCTGACCACTGCCTGACGAGCACCAGCTACAGATCCTATATCAGGACCTCCTGGTTTTGCAGCTGAGATTCGGCGCATAGGATGAGAGCAAGTTTTGCTATCAGCACATGTGGAATCTGGACAGCCACATTCTAACTGTTTGGTAAGAGCTGCAGCTCGGGCAAGCCTCTGTTTTTCCATAAGCTGGGTTACTATTGCCTCCACTGTTTCCGCCGTCTGTGAATTAAAGAAGTTTCCATCATTAAAACAACATGTTTACACAATATTGGTGCTCCAACTTAAATTAATATACGCTTTGTAAATATTTTAATATTTCTAGAACACAAGTGTTTTAAGAATATAATGTGTACAAGATTAAAAAGATAGAACACTACAATGTTATGTATGTACGTTATTTGTAATTTGTACCATGTAAGTGCTTTGCCAAATGAATCTATTCAGTTCAGACTTTTATTAATTATTGTCCTTCCTAAACAGTTAAAAACAAATATATATATATATTCTCACCGAAATTTCCAATTCATTATTAAGATCAGGTTCATCCTCACTGAAAACTGAAAAAGGACATCATCCATTAATTTACAAAAAAAAAAAAAAAAATTTACAAAATTAAAGAACTATAAATTCTTATTTCAAAACATGCTTCTGATCTACGCAAGAATAGTAACAATTAATAGATTATACTCCTATATTCCAAATATACACTCCTATATTCGACTTTTCTATTTATTTTTTTATCAAAGTACCTACAATCTAAACTGGTCCTCAAAGCTTTTATGAAATAATAATTTATTTGTAATAAATGAATATTACTTTCTTTTTTCAATTCAGAAAATACATCTAAGAAAATGAGGCAACAAAAATAAACAGACATAATTTGGTAATAACTTTTAATTAATGTTTACTTTAAAAATACAATTCTCCAAATTTTAAATTCAAAATATAACATGCAATGCTATGTGCTAATCCTTCAAATCATGGTTGTTAACTTAATCTATCAAGTATTACAACTTATCAATTTGCTGAATGATATTAGAGCAGTGGTTTTGTTTACTTTTTAGCAGAAGTGCTTTCTGATACTAGAGGCTGATGAAATTACTTGCAAACATGCATGTACAACTACAATATTTTGCAATTTCATTATTCACTAATCTAGCTTTGTGCACTCACACTTCAAACAATTTGTGTGATACATGCCTTTCAGTTTGTTTCTTAATACAAATGCTACAGTCTAATTGTTCAATGAACAAATTGGAAAAAATGAGCACTATTGAGAAAAATGTTAACACATTACAGTTTAATCTATAAATTGCATCTATCTATAAATTTCAGCTGGTGCAACAAATTTAACTTCCATCTAGGAACTAGAATGCATATAACAAATGTCAAATCTCAATTAGGCATGCTTTTTAATATTTTGAATTCACTCATTTACCATCTACACTACACTATAACTCTCTATAAGACTCTGATACCAAATAAATTACTTTGCTTACAAGCAAATTGAGTAAAATATATCATTCACATTAAAGTGATAATCATTTTTCCCTAAGTAAAGACAATAAATAAATGAAAAATGTAATAAAATGAATAACTGTCACAATAGGTCTACTCTGAAAGAAGATAATCATTTTTGTCATGTTCAGTATCACCTCATTGAACCCAAGAAACCGAAAAATGCTGTTTTCTAATTTGTTGTGTAAACAAACAACAGAATATTTCTAGTCTTTCAGCAGGAGCACTAGAGCGCTGTCAAATGGTAAGCATGATTATGAAAAAGGCCAGTTGAAAAATTGAAATAGAGAAAAAGTGGCATGCCGGGTGCAGCATGCCACACAGAAGGTTTCACTTCACCCTGGACACTGGAGTAGGAGGAGGGGCCAGCCGACTCACACATAGGCTTGAGCTGAGACACTAGCTCTTCCTTGGTCCACTCCTTCTTGTCTCCCCACAGCGCTAGGCTGGGAGTGATTACTGCTAGCTTGTTATCATCAGGGTAGGGTACATTGAGGTAGTGCACTAGCACAATATCAGGATTCTGCAACAAAAGTTTCAACATACAAAATGGTCAAATACATCAAAACCACTATCTTTACAACAAAACTGAATTTACAATCATCAGATTTATTTTTGGTTTACGAATTTCTAATAACAATAACAACAACAATAACAATAACAATAACAATAACAACAACAACAACAATAATAATAATAATAATAATAATAATAATAATAATAATAATAATAATAATAATAATTTCATAGATTTTCGAGTAAAGAATTACTTTTATTAATTCTTCGTCATCTTCCAAGTTATTGTCTTAGGGGCCATGCGGCCACAAGACATTATTTTCCAGTATCAGCAATCAACTTGGGTATTTAAAAAAGTTTTCATTGACAATCAACTTAATGAAATTCTTCTAAAGGCTGGTATGACTTGTCTTAAATGGAAGGTTTCAGGGTGAAGAACTTTAGAAAATAATTTACAAACGAGAGATACACAGCCACAAAGAACACAATAGGTAACTTTTAAAGTAGAGGATATTTGACATTATATCAATAACGAGAAGGACACTTTATTTATTGAAGTCTATATTTGGAAGGAATCATAATGTAGAGGCAGAAGTGAGAAAATTAGTGATACCTGTAATTGAAAAACTAAGACAAAAGAAGTGGAAAAACTGGGAAATAAAGATCTGAAATACAAGAGGTATTAATAAGCAAGAAAGGTGTTGAAGGGAAACAGAAATAAAAAGAAAAGAGGCTAAATGTCTGATTTGTTCATTACAACCAAAAGACAAAAGCGACAATCATACTTCTGAAGCTATTTGTCCCATCTTCAAACTCCTAATTTAACATTTCATACATGACAATTTCATTCATACATTTGATTATTTTGTGTTTTTGCAAGTGCCATATAACAAGGTTATTAGTACCCTAAGCAAGTTGGGCAGTATTTAAATACTTGTATTTGGAATATGTATTTTAAATTCATTTTGAATTTTAAAAACTGTATTTTTTAGTTTTTTGGGCATGTATTTTAGATATGTATTTAAATACATAAAGTAGGTGTCTCCTTTTAGCAGTTGAATTGGATTCTCTTAATTTTTAAATGATAAATCTAAATCATTAAAAACGCCAGACAATTATTCAACAAAAAATGTTTATTTATTATAACACTAGTTTATGTTCATCCGCACCAGTTGAATGACTTTTGCTTTGCAGGTTTTATGCATTCGCCATCTAGGGGTAAGTAAGAGCCTAATGATTTGTTTCAAAAATTAGTTGTTAAAAATAATTTTTGTATTTTGTAACAATTGTAATATATTGTTGCAATAAAAAATATTCAATACAAAATTATTAGATATTTACAGTATTTTGAGTATTTGAAGGAATTTAAAATACATATGTATTTAGCACATTAAATCCTAATGTATTTTGTGTATGTATTTAAATATTTATTTATAAAGTATTTTGGCAAAGAATTTAAATACTAAAATTAATGTATTTCACCCACCACTGGCCATAAATGTAGTGCTTGTTATAAGCTGATAGATAACGGCGTTCCTACTCCATTTGAATATTAGATTTGGCACGATCTACCGGGTGACTTGAGCTGTTTCCCTCTACCAGTATTTCCACCAGACGGACACTGCCATGGCCAGTCATGGCAAGCTCAAAGTTGAGCTTGACTCCCAATATGAGTTGTAGAGTAGTGCATGGAAGTGTGTGTGTGTGTGAAGTGGAGAGAAGGGGGAGGAGGAGAAGGAGAAGGAGGAGGAGGAGAAGGAGGAGAGAACAAGGAAAAGGAAGGAAAGCTAGCTGGGCCGCCAAAATTATTCTCCAGATAGACCCGGAATTGGATCTAGCTGTTCAAAATCCGCCCTGGCCGTACTCGAATCCTAGGACTCGAGCGACTGCTACGACTTGCCGGTCCGAGACCCTACAGTGGCAAGGCAATAGCTGTTCCTCCTCTTCTCAACCGGTCCACTTCGTAGATTTGGCAAATACTTGAAAGCCGTGTGCGAGAGATCGGTTATGGGTAATGAGTGGAACGGGTTTTCAGTCAGAATTGACGGGCGTCGATATATAATTATATTCCACGCGGGGGGCATAGCGACGGCGTGGTGGTGTGGTGGGGGGGGGGTGGGCGTGCGGGGGGCGGGGGATG
This sequence comes from Gryllus bimaculatus, assembly GCA_017312745.1. Lineage (NCBI taxonomy): Eukaryota > Metazoa > Arthropoda > Insecta > Orthoptera > Gryllidae > Gryllus > Gryllus bimaculatus. The sequence continues at coordinate 5,828,090 of BOPP01000072.1, read as the reverse complement.
CCGGGCGTGATGATCGCGCCGCTGTATATATTACGCGACGAATATAAATCGCTCGGCGCTCGGACGGTACAGTGCGCGTATTCTGGCGGGGTCGGTACTCCATCAGAGCTCGAGGGAAGCGAGGTGGGTGTGGCCCGACGGCGGCGATAGGCATGGAGTTAGAGGGCAGGAGGGCGGGTAGCGGGGCAGAAAGGCAAAGGAGCGAAGAGACGGCGAGAGTCAGTATTCCACGTTTCGGCCGAGTCGACTACTCTGGTCACTAGTGGCGTAGTCATGTTGTAGCCGGCAAATTAAATCGGTCGCGCTTTTCTTCCCATTCGAACGCGATATCTGATGCCAACGTACACGTTGCCTAGTGGGTTTGTCCCTCAGCGGAGCACCACCTCAGGCCGAATAAGTCTGAGCTCCCGTTTGGAGTCTAGATAGATGTGTGTGCTAGAGTAATGCGTGTGTGTGTGTGTGTGTGTGTGTGTGTGTGTGTGTGTGTGTGTGTGTGAGTGATTGATTGATTGAGAGTGCATGCAAAGGGAGAAGAGGGGACAAGGATGAGAAAGCGAAGATTGCACGCAGACAATGGACCGTTTGCAATGGTACTGCCTCAGCAATCCCCTGGAATTGATCGGAGAAACCATGGGAAACAACCTATCAGAGCAGCCGGCCGCTAGAATTCTCCTCCAGACAGTAGCTGAAATCGACCTAGCTATATACACAAGTGTTGAAAATTCGCCATTTTGCGAATTCCAACTCTAGGACCCTAACGGGCAGCGACGCTGCAGCGGCAACAGAAGCCACGGAGCCATCTCAGCAGGTGAGAAAAAAAGGCAGAGCGGGAAGGCAGGCGGAAAGGAGGGAGGGTTTACTGGAGGGGATGAGTAGTGTGAAGTTTCAAGGATACACACACGACTGTGAGACTTAACATCAAGGCCGAATTTAAGTAGTGCGGGGCCCCAAGCACAAAATTGTGTTGCCTCCCCCCCCCGAAAAAATAGCCCCATCTTTATTCAATAAAAAATGTATTATAGTACAAGTACTTTCTGTACAGATACAAATGAAAACTGATAATGTTTTATAGAAATTTTTACTCGTGTTACATTTTTTTACATTAAATACATTTTACATAACTTTATACACAAATATAATACATAAAAACATATGGTATGCGTATTTTTCCGAAACGCGGGGCCCCTGGTGAATGGGGGCCCCCCAAGCAACTGCTAGTTTTGCTTGTAGGTAAATCCGGCCCTGGTTAACGTCGTAATACACTTTTATATCCGTTTATAACTACTATTCACTAATAAGAATTTTAATTATCTTCCTTTCTGTATTGAAATTTCACTGATATTCTCGAATATTATCAATATGTTCACAGAGTTTCTTTTGAACAGTTTCAATTTTAATTTGGTTTTCATACTCCATCTCCTTTCAATTGACCAATAGGTAACACTGCTTTGTAGTTTTCATATCTAAGAATACCACAGATTTTCTTGTGTTCTTCAACCGCATTTTACAACCACATTTCACATGGTATTTTCGGTCAGTGAAACATTATGTATCTCAATAAAATACCATTTTCCTTATCAAATAAACATTTGGCAATATCACGGTCCAGTCGCCTAGGCGCCCAAAGCCATTCATGGTCGTTTTGTTTTCCGAGAATTGCTCATGGGCATGGGCTCAGGCTCAGGCTCAGGCTCATGGAAATGGTTCCGTGGAAGGGCTGGTAGAAGAGGAAGGGCAGGAGGGCTGGCAGAGGCGAGATGGTGGTGGCGCAAGACAGACGGCGGGCAGGAGATCGCATGGGGGGTGGGCGGGCGTGCGGAGGCGGGCGCCAGCGTACTAACGCACGAGCGCGACATGTTAATGGGCACGAGCACGCGGCCGGATCGATACGCCACGCCCACACACCGCACACGGCCCCGGGCCTCCCACCCGATACGCCACCTTGCTTCACCCCACACCTCCCACCCGCGCCTCCCATGCCGAGGCGCTGCCAGACAGCAGGCAGAGGTGGCCGACACCTCTTAAAAAGAGTGCATCCAGTGGCACATATCTACGCTGCTTTCCTTAATAATTGTAATTATGTAAATATCAAGGTTAATTAAATGGTTAGGCGGAAGAGTAGACTCATCGGGCCGAAACTTCCCATTATTATTATTATTTTGTTTATTCTCAAAGTCTTTGGTTTCACATGGATACCACACAGATACAATATCAAAGCATGGTAAACACAGACATTTTAAAATCTACAAAAAAAATTAGGCATAAATACAATTTCAAGAATGAGCTTTCAAAACCCAACAGTCCCTCACCATGATCTCCTGACTACTGAGCAGGTGCTGATTATACAGACTTCTGGAGGCCGATGATAATGCTCTTCTCCAAGGAGAGTCTTCCAGCAATCTGCAGAGAGTTTTTTGGTATCACGCCAGTTGCCGATAGTACAATTGGATAGTTTTCACTTCTGCACTCGCCATTCGTTTCTTACGCCAAATACTATCATCTCTCTGTATTTGTCGATTTTAGTCTGGTATGTTGTCATCATGTTGCTGCGTATTGACGACTGCACATCAAATAAACCAAACTTTCTTTGCAGATTTGTCCAATGGTAATATCAGGTCTGTGTGCTGAATTGTCCTGTCGTCAGAATACTGCGTCCAGTAACTTATGTGCTCATTTTCTAGCACCGCTCTGGATGATACTGGTAGTATGGTGCATCCACTTTCTGAGGTAGCCTGTGCTTTTTAGCTAGTTTGGAATGATGATGTGGCCTCACTTGATCGTGTCTCACTTTATAGTCGGTGGGCAGCTAGACAGCTACAGCCTGAATAATAAATGCTGAAGGTTCATGATCTCGACCACACGAGCAACATTCATCAGTTAGTACCCGTGGATCTTTGATGATGATATTAATTATTATTATTATTATTATTATATTATTATATTATTGTTGTTGTTGTTGTGTTGTTGTTCGCTCGAATTCACGGCTAACCGATGTAACTGGGTCCGTACCTGGTCTGGGTCTGACAACTTTTTTGTGGTGTGTGCCAGTGTAATATTACGGTTCGCACAACGCTTCGAGATGTGGACTACATAAATAAGAAACGTTTATTAGAATAATAAAACTGAAAGGACAATATACTACAACACAGAATACAAAAATACCTTTAGAATTATTATTACTATAATATAAAAAGGTAGCACAGCTTTTACGAAAACAGTTGTAATAGTTTGCAATAAACATGAACTTAAATTCTTGAGTAATTTTCTTCCAACATAGAACAAGAGCAACCATCATGAGTTATTGCGTCTGTTCCAACACTGTACTCTTCAGAGCACTTTCCCCAACCGTAGAACCACATACACACACACTCACATTTAAAAGATGTTGAAAACAAAAGCCAAGTTTTACCCAGCACCAAACAGCACTCTATCGGCGCATAAAAACCGTGCCCGAGGAAACACACACCAAAAACCTGAAAAGTTCAGCGTGCCACACCCCCCGACATTTCTGACTTTCTGATCTCGGCGCGGGCGTCCCGGTGCGGCTCCACACACGTCCGCAAGAGAAATAACGTGCTTCGGGTTAGTCGCTCCGTTTAGCTGACGAAATAGACGCGGAACGGCGTCGGCGGTAAGGAGGAGGCGGAGGCAGACCAGAAGGAAGGAGGAGGAGGAGGACAAGTAGGAGAGGACCCAATCTCGGGAGCGGATTCATTTTCACAGAGCCAAAGGGGAAAAATCTAGAATCTTACTCGGCGAGGCGTACCGGCCGATAAAATCAGCAACAAGAGGAAAAGCTTAATGCAACCTGTCGTGCCGCGGGCCGACGGCGATACCAGAGGGTTGAAACGGAGAGGGCGGGGGAGGGGGGCGGGCGTCGATGCTTAGGCCGTAAATACGACGCGGCACAGGCGAGGAAAGACGGCGACGGCAGGGTGATTGGTGAAGAAAGAGTACACAGAGTGGGGTGTGAGAAACTGCTCAGGTGTGTAACGAATACATTTGGCTGCCAAATTGACGTTATAATTATGATTCTGTTACAGAAGGCAGTGTTCAAAAGTACCCAAGTTTGAGTATTTACCAGCGTTTTATTTATCAAAATGCACGGAATTGTACGTTGCAACAAAATTATGCGTACCAAAGGGAGAGGAAGGTCTGAGCCTCGTTGGAACTGCGGCGAAACAGATTGAAAATTTCAGATTTTGGTACTTTTACGACGAATGTCCGTACGTTTTATTTTCAATAATATACGAGAAACACTTATTTCACAAACATTGAAGATTTATTTCCTTTTAATACGAACGTTGCCTCTAAGGCGGAAAACGTCCGAAGCTTTGTGTCTTATTGCTGGCTAAATTTATGTTGGTAAAAGTGTTTGAAGTCTGCGCAAGCGAGCTCAGGGGTGCCCCACTACGGTGTAGTTGAGAAACGAAGTGTCCACCAACTACAAGTCCGTGAAACTTTGGATACCAGAAGGGCGATAATGTCGAAATGTAAGTATTCATTGTTGTAATTAGTATTCGACTTTTCACTTCATAATGCCTGACAAATAGACCTAGGGCATAAATATGCATCTCACCACAAAACAAGTCGCTAGATAATCAGAAGCCTACAATTGGCCGATGGAAAAAATAATATTTTACGGTATACTGAAACATTGTTCCGAGTGTTTCCTTTAAAAGTCGAAGTAAATGAGTAAACGTCTCCGACAAAAACACACGAGTGCTCTAACAATATTGCGGTCTCCTACGCTCTCGCGCAGTGCGTGCGCGTGTGCTCTCGCGCCTTCCCGCCGTGCACTGCCGGCGCGTGTGGGTTCATGCCTGCTATGCGACACGGCGACCTCCAATTTGGCGGCATTTATCGGCGCGCTCCGCGGAGACGGGCAGTCACGGCCAACGCATACACGTTTCCCCCATACGTTTTACGGGAAAAGGTCAATAAAATGCAATCGCAGTGCATGTCGGCGGCGCGCCGGGGCGGGGGGGGCGCGGCAAAAAGTGATCGCTGGCAAGAAGCCTCTGAATGGCGGGCGTGCGGCTCACCGCGTGCGGGGCGAACACGGCGCATTAAGTGCAATCCGAGTGGGAACGAGCTCTGGCGGTCGCAGCCGCAGCCGTGGTGGGGGAATACACTAGTGGGGAAGGGGTTGCGTGATGGACGTGGTAGAGACACTGACGCTACTAACGTAATGGTGTACGGAGGAGTAGTATGATGGTGTGCGATAGTGCTAGTACTGGAGGGCTAATACTAGTAGTGGTGAGTAGCAGGCAGTTGAGGTGTGATGGTAGATGATGTAACGATGGAGGGTGTGGTGATGGCGGCGGGTGTGCGTGATGGTGCGGGGTGTTATGGCAGTGAGCCGTGCGGAGGATGACGACGGTGCATTAGGATAGCGGTGTGCGTGACATGATAATGGTTACCACGCGGGGTGGTTGGTGTAATTTGGCAGGTTGAGTAGTTTTGTGTGGTGACGATGGCATACTAATGAATATACAGTTGGTGAAGTGAGAGTGAGAGCTGCGGTGGAGGTGTTGAAGTTAATTTGCATGGATGGTTATAGTGGAAGATTGTGCATTTTGGGATTTGTGTGGTGGTGTGAAGACGGAGTTGAGAATTCGAAGGAAATGATACCACAATCGGAGACGAATGTAATAAGAAGTGAGAAATACTATGTTCGAAGAAACGTCTTGGACACAATAACGTGAGGCGATCACAATAACACCAGTAATTCTCTACCCAATTACACATTGCTTACTGCCAGTGTTTAAATAGGAAGACATATTTGGTCATTCGAAATTTCTGCATTTTGTAAATGTTTCTACAGTTCCTAAGTAAAGGAATATCCAGTTAAAATCTACTACTCATTGTCACTAGTACACAATGCTGAAAGGTTAGGAAAAAATTATTTC
>BOPP01000072.1:5785456-5822153 GCA_017312745.1 Gryllus bimaculatus | reverse complement strand
GGGCGTGCGGAGGCGGGCGGCCCAGCGTACTACGCACGAGCGCGACATGTTAATGGGCACGAGCACGCGGCCGGATCGATACGCCACGCCCGACCCACCGCACGGCCCGGGCCTCCACGCCGATACGCCACCTTGCTTCTACCCCACACCTCCCACCCCGCCTCCCATGCCGAGGCGCTGCCAGACAGCAGGCAGAGGGTGGCCGACACTCTTAAAAAGAGTGCATCCAGTGGCACATATCTACGCTGCTTTCCTTAATAAATTGTAATTATGTAAATATCAAGTTAATTAAATGGTTAGGCGGAAGAGTAGACCTCATGGGCCGAAACTTGCCATTATTATTATTATTTTGTTTATTCTCAAAGTCTTTGGTTTCACATGGATACCACACAGATACAATATCAAAGCATGGTAACACAGACATATTTAAAATTACAAAAAAAATTAAGGCATAAATACAATTTCAAGAATGAGCTTTCAAAACCCAACATGTCCCTCACCTGACTCTCCTGACTAGTGAGCAGGTGCTGATTATAACAGACTTCTGGAGGCCGATGATAATGCTCTTCTCCAAGGAGAGTCTTCCAGCAATCTGCAGAGAGTTTTTGGTATCACGCCAGTTGCCGATAGTACAATTGGATAGTTTTCACTTCTGCCACTCGCCATTGTCTTTTACGGCAAATACTAGTCATCTCTCTGTATTTGTCGATTTTAGTCTGGTATGTTGTCATCATTGTTGCTGGTATTGACGACTGCACATCAAATAAACAAACTATTCTTTGCAGATTTGTCCAATGGATAATATCAGTCTGTGTGCTGAATTGTCCTGTCTGTCAGAATACTGCGTCCAGTAAACTTATGTGCTCATTTTCTAGCACCGCTTCTGGATGATACTGGTAGTATGGTGCATCCACTTTCTGAGTAGCCTGTGCTTTTTAGCTAGTTTGGAATGGATGATGTGGCTCACTTGATCGTGTCTCACTTTATAGTCGGTGGGCAGCTAGACAGCTACAGCCTGATATAATAATGCTGAATGGTTCATGATCTCGACCACACTGAGCAACATTCATCAGTTAGTACCGTGGATCTTTGATGATGCATATTACTTATTATTATTATTATTATTATTATTATTATTATTATTGTTGTTGTTGTTGTTGTTCCTCGAATTCACGGCTAACGATGTAATGGGTCCGTACCTGGTCTGGGTCTGACAACTTTTTTGTGTGTGTGCCAGTGTAATTATTACGGTTCGCACAACGTCTTGTAGATTGTGGTACATAAATAAAGAACGTTATTAGAATAAATAAAACTGAAAGGACAATATACTACAACACAGAATACAAAAATACCTTTAGAATTATTATCTAACTATAATATAAAAAGGTAGCACAGCTTTTACGAAAAACAGTTTGTAATAGTTTGCAATAAACATGAACTTAATTCTTGAGTAATCTTTTCTTCCAACATAGAACAAGAGCAACATTTCATGAGGTTATTGGTCTGTTCAACTGTACTTCAGAGCACTTCGCCCTCACACGTACCAAAGAATAATAACAAATACATTTATAAGATGTTTGAAAACAAAAGCCAAAGTTTTACCCACGCACCAAAAGATTTCGGCGATAAAAACTCGTCCCGAGGAAAACAAAACGCAAAAACTGAAAAGTTCAGCGTGCACATCCCACGCGACATTTTCTGACTTTCTGATCTCGGGCGCGGGCGTGGGCGGTCTCACAACGTCCCGCAAGGGAGAAATAACGTGCTTCGTGTTAGTCGGCTCCGTTTAGCTGACGAAATAGAGCGCGGAACGGCGTCGGCGGGTAAGGAGGAGGCGGAGGAGCAGCAGAAGGATGAGGAGGAGGGGGAGGAAGAGGTAGGGAGAGGAACCCATCTCGGGAGCGGATTCATTTTTCACAGAGCCAAAGGGGAAAAATCTAGAAGTCTTACTCGGCGAGGCGTCACGGCCGATAAAATACAGCAACAAGAGGGTAAAAGTTAATGCAACCTGTCGTGCCGCGGGGCTCACGGCGATACCAGAGGGTGAAACGGAGAGGGGCGGGGGGAGGGGGGGGCGTCGATGCTTAGGCCGTAAATACGACGCGGCACCAGGCGAGGAAAGACGGCGACGGCAGGGTGATGGTGAAGAAAGAGTACACAGAGTGGGGTGTGAGAAACTGCTCAGGTGTGTAACGAATACATTTGGCTGCCAAATTGACGTTATAATTATGATTCTTGTTACAGAAGGCAGTGTTTCAAAAGTACCCAAGTTTGAGTATTTACCAGCGTTTTATTATCAAAATGCACGGAATTGTACGTTGCACAAAATTATGCGTACCAAAGGGGTAGAGGAAGGTCTGAGCCTCGTTGGAACTGCGGCGAAACAGATTGAAAATTTTCAGATTTTGGTACTTTTACGACGAATGTCCGTACGTTTTATTTTCAATAATATACGAGAAACACTTTATTTCACAAACATTGAAGATTTATTTCCTTTTATACGAACGTTGCCTCTTAAGGCGGAAAACGTCCGAAGCTTTGTGTCTTATTGCTGGCTAAATTTATGTTGGTAAAAGTGTTTGAAGTCTGCGCAAGCGAGCTCAGGGGTGTCCCACTACGGTGTAGTTGAGAAACGAAGTGTCCACCAACTACAAGTCCGTTGAAACTTTGGATACCAGAAGGGCGATAATGTCGAAATGTAAGTATTCATGTTTGTAATTAGTATTCGACTTTTCACTTCATAATGCCTGACAAATAGTACCTAGGGCATAAATATGCATCTCACCACAAAACAAGTCGCTAGAGTAATCAGAAGCCTACAATTGGCCGATGGAAAAAATAATATTTACGGTATACTGAAACATTGTTCCGAGTGTTTCCTTTAAAAGTCGAAGTAAATGAGTAAACGTCTCCGACAAAAACACACGAGTGCTCTAACAATATTGCGGTCTCCTACGCTCTCCCGGCAGTGCGTGCGCGTGTGCTCTCGCGGCCTTCCCGCCGTGCACTGCCGGCGCGTGTGGGTTCATGCCTGCTATGCGACACGGCGACCTCCAATTTGGCGGCATTTATCGCGCGCTCCGCGGGAGACGGGCAGTCAGGCCAACGCATACACGTTTCCCCCCATACGTTTTACGGGAAAAGGTCAATAAAATGCAATCGCAGTGCATGTCGGCGGCGCGCCGGGGCGGGGCGGGGCGCGGCAAAAAGTGATCGCTGGCAGAAACCTCTGAATGGCGGGCGTGCGGCTCACCGCGTGCGGGGGCGAACACGGCGCATTAAGTGCAATCCGAGTGGGAACGAGGCTCTGGGCGGTCGCAGCCGCAGCCGTGGTGGGGGAGATACACTAGTGGGGAGGAGGGAGTTGCGTGATGGACGTGGTACAGACACTGACGCTACTAACGTAATGGTGTAGGAGGGAGTAGTATGATGGTGTTGCGATAGTGCTAGTACTGGAGGGCTAATACTAGTAGTGGTGAGTAGCAGGCAGTTGAGGTGTGATGGTAGAGATGTAACGATGGAGGGGTGTGGTGATGGCGGCGGGTGTGCGTGATGGTGCGGGGTGTTATGACAGTGAGCCGTGCGGAGGGATGACGACGGTGCATTAGGATAGCGGGTGTGCGGTGACATGATAATGGTTACACACGCAGTGGTGGTGTAATTTGGCAGGTTGAGTAGTTTTTGTGGTGACGATGGCATACTAATGAATATACAGTTGGTGAAGTGAGAGTGAGAGCTGCGGTGGAGGTGTTGAAGTTATTTTGCATGGATGGTTATAGTGGAGATTGTGCATGTTGGGATTTGTGGTGGTGTGAAGACGGAGTTGAGAATTCGAAGGAAATGGGATACACAACTTCGGAGACGAATGTAATAAGAAGTGAGAAAATTACTATGTCCGAAGAACGTCTTGGACACAATACGTGAGGCGATCACAATAACACAGTAATTCTCACACATTACACATTGCTTACTGCCAGTGTTTAAATAGGATAACATATTTGGTCAATTCGAAATTTTCTGCATTTTGTAAATGTTTCTACAGTTCCTAAGTAAAGGAAATATCAGTTAAAATCTACTACTCATTGTCACTAGTACAATGCTGAAAGGTTAGGAAAAAATTATTTGTCATTTCTGTATACAAAACGTGCAGTTGAATTTCGAAGTAGTTTGTAATTTGTGTAGTGTTTAATCTATTTTTTTACGTAAACATGGCGAGAGACGAAATTGCGAAATAAACTGCGATAAATTGAATGCAGAAAGTCAGCTAATATTTTATTCAGGAAACTTATATGACTATATTTAAGACGAACCATTTTCCCGAAATTATTGCATTTATTAAATATGCATTACATTTATAGTTTCGATTTATAGTGTTCGTCTTAAATATGGCCATATAAGTTTACGGAATGATTGAATCTGACAAACAAGAAGCGTGATAGTAGTTAATATTTAAGTTTAAAGTTAATAATTGTAATTGAAAACTTAGCTGCGGAGTTAATTGGAGGTGAAAATTCCAGAAAGAAACAATAATGAGAGTGAACCAAGTGAAAATTGTTCGTGGGCAGTAGCATGATGGGATCTGAATAACGGAAACCATGCGAAACGCATTAACTGAAACACAAGTTACATTAGAAAATTGTCAGTAAAATAACTAAAATACTTTGAGACGGTCGTGAAAATTGTAAGAAAATGTATTCCCCGGCTAAATAAAATTATAACTGTTTAGGAAAAAAAAGAAAGAAATGAAAACGAACACAACGTATAGTTATGGAAAGAAGCTAATAGAATGGAGACCGGAATACACACAGAAAACATAGAATACTGGAAAGGACATTGAAAAATGCAACCGAATTTATGAACATTTATGAAGTGAAAGAGTGAGTGGATGAAGTGTGACAAATGGCTAAAGAAAACAGACGGGGTAACAGCAACGTAATGCAAAGATCTAGAACTTTCGAGAGCGCCGAATACACGAGACAGCGTCAGTGGAAATCGAAAGGTGAACGAGAAGAGAGAGTCTGGCAGCGGCGAGCAGGGTAGGGCAGGGTAGGGCAGGGCAAGGCAAACTCAACCAGGGACCGCAGACACCCCGAAGTCCAGGGAAAAAAGCGGAAGAGGCAAGTGAGAGCGGGGGGAGCGCGGGGTGCGGGTGCGCCCTGAGAGCGGGGGCGGGGCGTGCGGGCGGCGGCGGTGGGGCTGGAGCTGCAACGGCAGCAGCACACGCGCAGAACGCGGGCGGGGGGCGCGGGCGGGGAGCGCGGAAGAGGCGGGCCGCATGGGGCGCGCGGATGCGGCTCGCCCATAATAAGCGATGGGAGGCGGTCTGGCGGCGGGGGTATAAATCTGTCCAGCTGACCGCACGCCTGATTACAATGAAGCGAGCGAGCGACGCTTCTGCTGCCCGCGCCCCGCGCCACCCCCCCTCCGCCCCCTCCCACTTCCTCCCCCGCCACGCCCGCCGCCGCGCCGCGGCTGACCCGCTCGGCCGATCTGCCCGTCGCTCGGCCGGCCTGCCGGTTTCAAAACACTCACTGATTAATGGAATAATTAATAGGGATGTGCGCAGCTGTTTATGAAGTCCCCTTCCCCGGGCGCGATCGCGCCCCGCTCCCGCCCATCCTCGGGCGAGCTGCGGCTCCGGCAAAAAACAAACCGCGCGCGGGCAGAGGCGCGATTGCAATGGGCGCGAGGGCGAGCCGGCCTGGCCGGCCGCGGGCGCGAGCGCCAGTGGGGCAGCGGCCGGGGCGCCGGCGGCTCGCGACGCTTCAGCCACGCCCTCACAGGCACGCGCCTCTCGCAGGTGACGCACGCTCCCCCCCCCCCGCGGGTGTCCCATTTTCCTACATTTTCACCCAGAACGTAGAGAAGTAAAGCCGAAAAACCATCAAAAAACGCATGCAATGAAAGGCTAAAAAATGAGTCCAAAAGAAGATCAGAGGTGATGATCAGTAGAAAGCGGGTAAGAAGTAAACGAAACACATACGTTCCTAAATAACGTACGTATATATACGAAATAGTTTGCATATTTTTGTCACGATCTCGGGATAAAAACTGAAATAAAACAACTCGTATAAATGGGAAAATCACAAAAGAAGTTTCACTTAGCAGGTAGGGCCGGATTTATCTACAAGCAGTTGCTTAGGGCCCCATCCTCGAGGAGCCTCACCCTTCACGTGGAAAAATATGCAGAATATATTTTGTAATAAATTGTATTTAATGTAATAAATATATGTAAAATTTTATATACAAATTATTACTTTTCATTAGTACTTGTACAGAAAGAACTTGTACTAAGATACGTTTTTTATTTAATGAAGATGGAGCTATTTTACGAGATAAGGGGGGGGGGCAACACAAATTTGTGCTTGGAGCCACCGTAATACTTAAATCCGACCCTGTTCGCAGGTAGAGACATGTTTCATCGCATGCCAGTTATGTCGGTAAATGAACCACGTAAGCTTCCAGGCCACAGCCTCCGCGCCGCTGTTTCTTGCGAGCCAGCGCGAACGGGAGGAAATAAAGAGGAACACAACGGTGACGTACGAGCAAGAAGAGTCCGCTCTCTAACCTAATCGCGTGGATGGAAATTGCGGGGAAAGCCAGCTCTACTGCGATTTATTTACAGCTACCTCTGACAGGTCATCAGCTATTACGGTGTCATTTAAAGCTTATATCAGTAGGTGAATATCACGAAGGTGAAGTTGAAATTTCCGATTGGATAACAACGTAACAGCTGATTTACGTCAGAGGCAGCTCTTTATAAATCCATATATAGCGATTTCCTGTTACTATGCTTCAGTTTGCACATACCTTTAGCCTTACCCTTAGACAGCATTATAACACTCTTTTCCGGCTTCAATTCGACTATAAGCATTTAGTGTAAGTGCCTAGTATGTAATCCTCTTCATTTCTGTGCAGTTGTTGACGCATCTAATTGTCAGCGTAATTACTAAATGGAGCATTAGACGAGATACTAAACATTGCTAACTAGCACACACATTCCGGTCAGGAAGCGTAACTTAAGAAATGTGTTTTTTTTAATCATTTTATGCCATTTTGTCTCTGTAGAATCATTTTTAAACTGTTTTATTACTGCTTTCTAACAATAATTCATTTATTGGTTTCTCCGTTAAACAATAATGATGTTATATTATTTTATTTCGGACATTAAAATCATATATACCATACATAAGAATGTATTAGAATAATAGTTCAGAAGTACTAGTGTATGCAGCTTTTTGTTGTTTTTTAGTCATTATTCACTTTTCAAGGTAGTTCAATGGGTAAAACGCCCACTTAATTACTTGTTTCCTTGTAACTTAATCTTTTTAAAGAGATTTGGTCACAAAATGAATGGTATAAGGGGCACAATTTAATTCGCACTGTAATGCAAAGGTAGTAAACGAGGACGTTACGAAAGGCGTACTGTGGAGAACATCTGTTGGCGCAAATCTCAACCCTCAAGCGAACATTACCTGCAGCAGCCAGTAGCAGCGGCGGTGGAAAGTGGGCAAGATGGCCGAGTGCACGTAGCAGCCGTAGATGCACTGCAAGAAAAAATAATTCATCAGAAAAACGCACTACTCACAATAACGAACATTTATTATTAAAAGTTAACTCCCAAAACTTATTATTTAAGCTGGGAATGATTATCTCTCACTTGTTGTGGACACTTGGTCCTCAGCCTGACTCAGCTCATACTCAGAATTGATTGACTGACTGATTCACTGATTAGTGATTCAGGGCGTGTCAATTACTAAGGTCATTAGTTCCGTTGTGCTGTGAATGTCATACGGTGGTGGTGCTCCTCCCCGGTTGGAGGTGAGATCTGGTACCAATCTATACGTCGGTCTTTGTGCTTTAGTCCCTCCAGGTATCTCCCACCAGCAGAGTATAGCTCGACTGGGACAAGCTCTAAGCTTCCAGCTGGTGTAAGTCTGTGCTTGAGGGGAGAGGAGGGAGGAAAGAACGAGGAGGGACGGAGCACTCGCGGTACGTGGTCTCTTTGTTTTGCCTCTGTTGTGATTGATCAGCGCAGACGGCAGCTAGAATTCTCTTCCAGTCAGTGGTGGCGTTTCACAGAACGTTGAGAAAATGCTAACGTTGAGACTGAACCTAGGATCTCCCGGCCAACAATGCAGCAGAAACAAGGTTTGGCTGCAGAGATATCGAAGATCTTTTCCTCTTAGGTCTTTCGTATTCGTTTATTACCTTCCGAAACGAAGTTGCGTCTAGGATTTCATCATACACACTTAGTACCATCAATTCCAAGTAGTGAATGCCGCAAACGCTTGGGTTTAGAAACACTGCTGAATGGCATGCCTCTGTTATCAGCAACGTGACCGCTGCACGTGATATTCTTTTATAATATAATGTTGATACTTTTCAACGTTCCCATTGATATATTCAAAATACAGATACGGTTACAATTATTAGTGTATGTATCAACTGAGTTTAGCTTAAAGCCAGAATTGGATTTTCGACACTAGCTTTCAAATCTTCGACGAATTCAACCTCCAACCGGAGAAAAATTCTAACTAGCGGCCGGTTGCTCTGATCAGTAGTTTTGCGTTGTTTCTCCGATCAAATACCAGGTAAATGCCGGAGCACGCCAACAAAGGGCCGGAGCAGCACGCCAAATTTTTTCAAGTCCTATCCTCTCTCCTTTACACACACTTATACTTCCATGCACTACTCTACCACACATTTCAGAACAGTTGGGAGTTTAGATCTTGTCCCGGTTGGGGAGGTGCCCCGCCGTGGAGATACCTCGAATGGAAAATACCCTGCAAGCTGACGTGTATATCGGCAGCGGATCTCGCCATTCCGTATGGGAGGAACATCGCCACTTCCCGGGACAAAAATTCACTACACTAACGGGATTAATGAAAATAGCAGTTTTTGGGTCCCGAAACATCAATCAATTAGTGTATCTTTTATTTCTATTACCGCACAATGTCTATAAAAACGGTGTAGCCACTTCTAGGAAAGTGTCTTACATATTACAGGAAAACTATTTTACACATTAGAGATCTTTTAAGTTCATGAAAGACTTATAAATAAAGATTACCACAAATATGTATTTTCCTGAACACGTAAGATTATTGAACGGAACGAGAAGATGACCATACTTTATGAAGGAAATATGAATGAAATGAACAATAAATGAATGTGGAACACGTTCTCTTACAATAATACTAACACTTAATATTACAAATTACATTTCACTGAACCACTTTTAGTTCATCACTGAAAGTGTTAGATGTCAGATGGTGTAGGGGAATGGCTTAGTTAAATCATCAAATTTTCTTTTTTGTAAAGTTAACCGTAGACACAATTCACATTCAAAAAGGAAGGAAAGATAGGAATACTGATAACAACAACCCTCTAAACCGACACTCAACAAAATAAAAACGTTGGTCTTAAAACCGCAATTACAAGAGTAAAAAAGCTACTGCTTCATTTCCTGAATCCGACAATTACCGGACTCAAGTTGCAAGCTCCGAGTCCATTATATCAACCGTCGGTCGAGAACAGAAAATCCACAAGGCTGCCCCCGATATGGCACATTTCTTGAGCAAAGGAAGAAAGTTTTCGAATTGAAGCGCAGGAAACGCTAACGTAGAACGCGTTCCCGCCCACGCTGTGCGGACCCTGCCACTCCCCCCACTCCTGCCCCGCCTCGTCCTGCCTCGCCCCGCCCCGTTGCGCGGGCCTCTGCGGCCGAGCCGTGCACAATGTGGTGGCGCGCGATATTGCAGGGAGCATCCCTCCCCTCCCGCGCTCTCCCACAGCCCCCGCGTTCACCTCTCCCGAGCACCGTGCAATGGGCCTAAGTCAACGCATAAAGTACGCACAGCTGTACTCGTAGAGACATTAAAAATTGCGGAGTTAAGGTGGGAAATGTCGGGTGTTTATTTCATCTTTCGCCGAAGATAACGCGCTGCTTCGCCCAGCGATAGAGCTTTAAGTTCCACGAGAACTTCTCAACAAGGCCCGTTCATTGGGCGCGTTCGTCGTTCGGTGCGACTGGCCGGTACACCCGTGTCCCGAGAGCGATAAAGTGTACATCATGAAATTTTCTCTGAAGCAGACAATATTTGAGGCGTTTATGGTTACTTTCAACAGGCACTTCGTACCTTAGACCACTGCTCCCACTGCTGTTTGAACCATGAACTTTTTAAATAATGTTTACAGTGGCGACGGAATAATTAGTCGTGGGTTATGGGTACCTAGCTCATCTGATATGACTCCTTGTGACTTTTTCCTTTGAGAGCACTTGAAGATTAGGTGTATGCAGATAACTCGCATTTGGAGAAAGAGCTCCGGAGCTCTATTGAAGAGAAAAGCACAGCAGTTCATCGAAACACTTCAAAATCAGAATATGTTCCGGAGGTGCCAGGAATGCATTCTAGTACCATTTGAACATTATACAAGGACACTACATTCAGCATCTTTTTTAAGGTATGTTAAGCGGCGCAGCGATAGTACTCGTACGTCAGCACGGGAGTTGAGCCAGCGTTTCGCTGGGCGAATGAGCCCTCGACTGCCCAGGCGATGTGGCCCGAATCTTCGACGAGCGATAAAATGAACACACTGTATATACCAATAAAACTTAATTCAACATGTAACCAACATCGATGCCACAAAAAGTAGCATATGAATAGTTACGGAACTTTTGCAGGCTCTTCTTCAGGATTTTCTCTAGTGCATTTTTCTCCTCGGGAGGTGGCGGTGATCTTCCCTCGCTGGATAAATATATCCGACACCAACCTAATGTCGGTTAGCGGGGCTTTCCCTAACTAACTATCTCCCGCCAACGGGGCACCGCCCCAGCGGGGACGAGATGCAAGTTCCCGATTGGCCTCCTGTCAAGTGCGGTACTGTAGTGAATGTGTGTGTGTGTGTGTGTAAGGGATGAAGATAGGACAAGAAAGAGGTAGGAAAGATCGCGCGCGGTCCGTAGCCCGTTTGATAGAATACTGCTCAGGCATTCGCCGGTTGATTATCGGAGAAACCACGGAAAACAACTCATCAGAGCAGCCGTCCGCTAGAATCACCTCCAGACACCGACTGAATTCTACTTAGCTGACAAACTAGTGTCGAAAATCCTGGCACCATCGGATCTCGAACCTAGAACATTCCGGTCAGAGGGCAACAATGCAACAAATAAATAAATAAAATTACAGAGTTGGGGGTAAGACACAACTTGTAAATAGTAAGGAAAAGATTACTCCGGGTTTCCTTTACAGGACATCAAAAAATAATGACGAAAAGTACTATAACACTTGCAGCAGACAAATTCAAGGTGAGAACAAGTTTCCTACTTTAATTAGAAAGAACGCTGTGTACATATAACTATTTCGTGTAAATCCAGATGTATGTCCAATTGCAATTCATTGCACGCACAAAGAGAAATTTCCTTTATGCGACAAAAAGAGTAATTGCTGAAATGAACAATAGTGTGATTTTTATGGACTACAGACAGCTGTTTTGCAGGAAAAAGACAGAATACGCATTCGAGAAAATAATTTTTACTGAAACTACGTTTAGCTAATAGTAAGCAAGGAACCATAAAACATGCGTCCGCAACGACGAAAATATAAACATAAAATATTTCTATTAGAAATCGATTTCCCTCTAGTTTAAAAGGTGACATTTAACCACATATTTGCATGAAATAATAAAAAAATATTAAATATAAAATATGATATCTCCTAAAAATGTGTGAAAGTCCTTAAATCCTATATAAACTAATAAGTAGTAGAGATCGGGTATCCTAAATGCGTCTGTCCTTAATTTCGGTCGTTAATTTCGTAAATCGCTCTACATCTGTCACCCACCATTTGGGGCAAACGAGGTGTCACTCGACTCGTCTCGCTCTTCTGATGGGAAACTTACAATTGTTTCGTATATTTCTAATATAACTAAAAACCTTGAAGTAATCAATGAATAAAGTACTTTAAATTTTTTAAAGCGTCTGAAATGTCATAGTTATTTCATATATTTACAATGTTACAATGCATTAGAATAATTAAATTCAATCACAAATCTGCAAAAGGATACATGATATTTAATACTGACGAATTATTTATTCGTATTGTTTTATATCAAACAATATTCCAATACCAGAGACAGAAGAACAGAGAACAGTAATACGAAACCACTTGGGCAAATTGCCTCCCTCTCCCACACCTCATTAGTAAAACTGTTTCATGCATCTCTCTTGAAGTTATATCTCTTTATCTAAACCCTGAATGTATTCTGAACTTCTCCACAATTTCCGAAGACGAAAAAATACACATAATAATTTTTCCTGATTCACTTTCCCCACGTTTCGCAGAGTCGAAAGCTGCGTGGACGGTCCACAGTGGAACTGGGCGGGACGGGGACAAACGCAGCGGATCGGATAGGGGGCGAAGAGGGGGTGCGGCAACGTGGGCGAACCCGCGGACACTCAACAGTGCCCCCTTTCCCCCTGCCCGCCTCTTCAGATTCATAAAACTAAGTGATATTAAAAACCATTCAGAAACTGCGACTCGGCGCTCGGACACAAGTGCAGCGAAAAGGCCGCCGAGCGCTGCCCGGCCCTCGCCCCGTCCCCGCGCGCACAAACAGCATTCTGTTTTAAATGAGTTTTCGTCTGTGAAATATGCAAGAGCTCGCGGTAGATATTGAGATATATTGTTCTTTTGTGTGTCCGCCGGAGATGATTCTTTTTGACGTCCCTTTTTCTCCCCCTCGTCGGGGCAAAGCAAAAAACGAGCATATAAGTTGGTCGTTAAGGAAATTAAAGTCCGAGTCCTTTGTCTCGCGCATATGTTGGAATAAAAGTTTACACGGACAAACGAGGGAAAGCGCATTAATGTAATTTGAGTAACAGTTGCTTCAAGGGGTCGTGTGGGGCCTGCGTTTTGTGTACGACGCGGCAGTGCACTCGCACAGTCTCTGTTCTCACCGCCGCCGCTGCCGCCTCTCCAACCCTACCCGCCGGCGACACTGCCTCTCATCCTGTCTTCGACTCCAACTGAACCTCCAATTCCTCGGCCTATGTGCCTGACCCCGCATCCCGTCTCAACGCAGTATCCAAACCCACGACCAATCTCGGAATCGCCCTCTGCTATCGCCTAGGATTGCGCCTCCGGGCCCCACCTCCAACGCAAACCTCCAAACCCACACCCATCCGTGTCTATCTCTATATCCGTACCTTTTACCTCTTCAACTCCATGGGGTGCGCCGATTTAGATGGTTCAGGGCGGTAATTGATGCAAATTCAGTGTCAATGACCGGGAGTTCCTAGGGTTCGAGTCCCGTCGGGGGCAGGATAGCTAGGTCGAATTGTCGCTGTCTGGAGGATACTTCTAGCCGTCCCTCGCGATCTTTCCTTCCTCTTCCTTGTTCTATTTTCACCCCTTACTTTCACAAACTAGCATTTACAAGCACTACATTGTCACACTTGACGGGAAAGCAGTTGGGAGATTGAAACTTAACCGGGCTGTGTGACTTGACCGGTGCGTCGCTGGGGGAGATACTTGATTGAGGGAAATCCTACAAACCTACGTGTAGATCGGCGTCGGATATCGCCATCCAGCAGAGGAAGGTCACCGCTACCTCTCACGATGAAAACAAGCACTACCCTAGTAGGACTTGACCTTAGCAATTGACGCGCCCGGAATCACTAATCCCTCACTCCCCGCCCCTTCCCTGCGCCGCCGTCGCGTCCTCGCGGCTGGCGGCAGAGGCAGCGGCGGCGAGTGAGCCCCGCCTGGGCGCTCCCGGGGGCTCCAAATCCGCGCGCGGCGCCGCGGCTGCTCCTGCTGCTCCGCCGCCTCCTCCCAGTCTTATTTCACTTTTTGCAGCAGCGGGACGTCGCCTCCCAAGTTAATTATTTATGGAAGTGTGTCGGCGGCAGCGGCGGAGTCCTCCGGGACGCGCGAGGCACCGCGCAGGAGGAGGAGCAAGTCGAAAGAGAGACGGTGAGAGGGAGGGAGCGGGTGGGGAGAAAAGGGCGGGGCTCACCACTCGCGAGCGTTAATGTTTTCGCATGAATCACCCGCCGAGGCGCCGCGCCGACTTCCAAGGCGGGAGCGGGGGCGGTGAGTGAAGCAGGGGCGGGGGAGGATGCTGAAACCGAGGCGGAGGTGGAGTTGGCGTGAGAGGCGAAAGTGGTGAGACGGTGGAGGCAGAGTTAGCAGAGAACTCGCTGATCCTGACGTGGGGCGGCAGCAAAAGCGCAAGCTACACCGACAGAAGAGGAAGTTGCGAAGGAGGTGGAAGGAGCAAGCGAAGCGACAGTATTCTAAATAGAGAGAAGCGGCGACGACGACTAAGACATCAGCCGTGAACGACTCAGTGATTATTTTGTATCCGAACGCAACTGCTGTGATCATTAGTCCCGTAAGGGCAGAAGGAAGATCGCAGTGCATGTTATGTCGCAGAAATTGGCGGTGTTCCTCTCGCACAAGACTTGAGATCGAATGCCGACCTATGCATCGGATTACAGGGGTCTTCTCCTCTCCAGGTATCTCCACCATCGGGACAGCGCTCCAGCTATGATATCTATTAGCTCCCAAGTGGTCTCCCAACAAGCATGCTACTGCAATGCATGTAAGTGTGCATAAGGGGAGGGGACCAGGAAGAGGGAGGAAAGATTGCGCGCGGTTCTTGGACTATTGTATATTTCTCCGGCCTGCTATTGATGTAGAAACCACAGAAAACTAGCAATCAAAGCAGCTGGCTGCTAGAATTTTCCTCCAGTCAGCGGCTGGCAGACACCTTAGCTTTCTAGCTATTGTGGAAAATCCGCCACCGTCGGGACTCGAATCCAAGAACCTCCCAGCAGAATCGCGGCAATGGAAGGGGATGTCACTCTGAACAACTCACCCGGTGAGCGGTGGGCGAGGTATAGTGGTGGCGGCCGAGGTGGCAAGGCAAGCCAGGGGCCGGGGTGCAGACAGTGGCGGTGGGCGGTGGTGGGAAGGAAGGCGGAAGATTGTAGAACGAAGTGGAGTCGGAGATGTGAGCAAGTCAGAACGGGAAGGGGATGAAATTGGCGTTTGGTCTGCAATAAAAGGGTTTCTCGGAAATTTGGGGAAAGGAAATTGTTCACTGGCGCCGGAAGGGCACTCCAAGTCGCCAAGGCCGTGGAAGGAAGCCTTGATCTTTTCCAGCCTCTGCGAGTAGGAATTATTTTGGATCCGCCAAATGTGAGCTCACGATCGGAATGTGACACGCAGTGGTCTATACCGGTCTTACACCACAGTACTCAAATTAAGGAATGATATTCGAGTTAAAAGATAAGTACAACTCTTTCGAACCCACTTACTTTGCTTTAGTAGAGAGTAAATTGTACCTAAACTGATTGGGTTTTTCGAAAATTGCGTAATTTTTATGTTCTCGTCTTCTTTAGTGAAAAAAGGAAGGCTTTAATAAGATCAAGTCTCTGCTATTACTAAAAAAAACACACGGAAACAAGCAGGAGATAAGATAGCGGTAAATGCATGCGTTCGTGTGGTAAAAATACCTCTTTTTTAATCTGTCGAACATCCCCAATCGAAAGTCAAAAAGTGCAAACCAAAAATCAAAGAAGAAAATTGTTTTTGTAAAATGCAAAGAAAGATATCAGACACTGGTTAAGTGGTAGCTATTTGGAAAGAAATCGCGGAAATTAAGAAAGCAGCAACATGGCTGATAGCCGCATCTAAAGGTAGAAAAGCTTATTCAAAGCAAAAGAGAGAAGTGGGTAAAACACAATGCAATTTAGACTGTATTACTCTTGCGATACACTTTAAGGAGTACTGCAGTCCATTTTGTATAAGAAATACAATTAGAAGTCGTTGTTTACTAAACGCTTATTACATAAAGGAGCGAGAAGGGTACGATCAATACATTCAAAAATTTGAATGTTCTTTCTTCAATCCTGAGACTATTATTACAAATTCAACTACGGCAATATCGTGTGAAAACTAAAAGTACAGTTTTATTTGACAAACACATTGTATATTATTGATGTATACATTTACGTTACGTTTATTTTGTTTTCTTGATAGCGAAATAGCCTAGGGCGGTGACAATCTCTCTTTCCCAGCCTCCAAAAAGCTCCTCGTCTGCTCGGCGCGTGTTCGTGTGCGTGCAGAGTTGGTGCGTCGTGACGCCTCCACAGGATACGGCAAAGCGTCCAGTCTCTCGAGTCCTTCCTCCCAGGACCTCATCCATATTAATCTGCCTGACGGGTTCGATCCACACGCGCGATGCATCATGAAGTTACGCGCACACTAACTTGTTGCCAGTCGCCGAATTCAGTTTCGCCGACGCCAATGAACTCGGTATATTAAGCACCGCTAACCAGATGATTCCATGGAGATGTCTAACGTTTCAAATGTAATTAAGTTGGCCACATAAAGTAAGACATTTTTAGGAGACATTTTCTTTAATGAAAACTTTTCTGATACTTGAAAATAACGTGCGAACAAAAACCTGGGATACATTAAACTGATCCCTTTGCACTGCGGAATAAACTGTTTTATGTTCTATCAACTGTAAGTTTCAATGTTCGTACGTCAAATACACTAGATATATGTATCAGTAACGACGTATTTGTTTCCCAGAATTGTATACCTGAAAGGAAAATAAATGACTATATACAAATCTTTTAATAATTATTTTTGAAAGTTTGCAGAAACTTGTTATTTGTTCAAAAGTAAATAGCTTTGGTGCACTCATAACAGAAATTCATTAATAGAAAAAAAAGAACAGGATTGTACAGCAATCCGTATTTTATCTTTATATATTACACTAAATGTCATGTACACTAGAATTATCTTTTTATTTCTACACACCAAAATTGGATTTCCTTAGTGAATATTTTGCAAATGAGTTCTCCCCACCAGGAGGCTACCAATGCCGATTCGAAGGCTAAGAGACTATTAAGCCCAGCCGCTTTCTACTGTAATTGAATTAGTAGCAACAAAACAAATAAACTGTGAAAATAAATATTGTTTTCATGTGAGAAAATGCTTCTCAAGGAGTCTCTACTTATACATACCATTTGTGATTTTATTGTAATCATACATTTCTTGTTTTTTTCGAAATTGTTTTTAAATGCATATTATAATTGTAATTTTAAATCTTGTTTTCCTTTTTTTGTTTTTCTTATTTAAATTTTTATGAGTAAATAAACATTTTAATTGTCTTTACTTTTAAAGGATACCACTACACATAAAAAATTTTTGGTTTCGTCTTTAATTAAGGTCTCATGACGACATGCGAGTACTACTCCTTTCTTGCATCAAGTCTTATCACAGGATGGAAACAACCACCGAAAGTTACTTCGAGCTCCGAAACCAACGTTTTCGGAAGAGATTTTAGTATTCCAAAAATCCATCACAGGAAGAACAGCGAGAAGGATACACTGATTGAATATTTCGTGTTTCCGGGCGCGTCAACTTTGTGGTATGCGTAATGCATGCATTATTAGGGTGCTGGCGGTGATGTTACCCGCTGAATAGTGAGATCCGGCGCCGACGTGCACGTTTGCGAGGTATTCCCACCAGCGGAGTACCGTCCCAGCGGGGACAAGCTCTAAGCTCCCGACTGCTCCCCCGACATGAGTGATAAGACAAGATCGAGAAAGAAATAATCGCGCGCGACCTGGCCTGTTCGTTAGGCATTCGCCTGGTGATGTTCGGAGAAACCACGCAAAAACAGGTCGCTAGAGTAGCGGCTGAATTCGATGTTATGACCTCCCGGTCAAAGGCTTTGCAGAGACAGTTGGCGCCCTGAGCCACCTAGGCTGGGAGGGCCAGAGGAAGGGCGGAGGCTGCAGTTCGGGTGAAGTCTCAGATTCCTGCCCCGGCGGCGCACGGGGCTATTTTTAGGCGCGCGCGCAAGGGGAGCCGGGGCAAATTGGGGCGGCGGCGCGCGTAGGCTGCTGCTTTATTCGCCGCGGGCGGCGCAGAGGCGCGAAGCACGCGACACCCGAAGGAGACCAGGCGACGAAGAGGGGCGAACGAGGCCAGCAGGGTAGGGCGGAACGAGAGCAGGAAAGGCGGAGAGGACTGCCGGAAGAGATGGGCAGTAGGGCGGTTTGAACGAGGGGAAGTGGGGTGACGATGGGGGTGTTTGCGACGGGGCGCGAGGGGGTTGGACGGTGTAGGGTGGGGTGGTGTAGGATAGGGTTGCGGAGTCGCCGCGGGGGCGACGCGCCCCCAGGCGCGGCGGAGCGCGAAGAGCAGGCAGGGCGACGCGAGGCGCCAAGGAGCGCCCGGGGGCACCTGGCAAAGGCGTGGGCGGCGCGGGCGGGCCCGCCCCACCAGGGCGCGCCTCGGGATAAGCCCATCGCGCTGATTTACCTTTATGGAGAATCGATAGGGAGGCGGTCGGAGGGGTAGGGCCCTCCCGCCACAATTACTTTACTTCATCGCCGTCCCTCGTCTCCCGGGCCAACCGCGTCCTTCGCCTCCTCCTCCGCCCCCGCCCGGAGGCCGTTCGTTCCGGCCGACGTGATAGCTTTCGTCATTATCGGCGGCGCTCTTGTCTTCCGGGAGCTATCGAGCGGGGCGATCGGCGATTCCGGAGTACGTAAACGGGCAGCGGCGGCGCGCAATCGCGTCCGAGTACATCCTGCGGGCTGGCGCGGAGGCGGGGGCGGGGGCTGGTGCGGAGGCGGGAACGTGGGCGTTCCCGCCGCCTCCGCTGCCGCCGCGCAATCTCTCAATGGGCGACGTCCGGCGCTGTGGGTGGGTGTTAGACCCGCAGACCACATGCTCGTAACGTTGCCGAGCAGGCATCTTGGAACCCCTGAGCACCCTAGAGGTGTTGCGTTGAAGCTGGCGCTACCTCCAGGCTCCTTACAGGACCACGTAAATGCAGTTAGCGCCGCAAATGAGATAACTTTTCATTCAATTACCTGTTACTGTTGTGTAATTGTTACACGAAACGCCCGACATGAATTGATAAAATTTATATTAATCTACAAGGGTCTTTTTTCGTTTACGTTTACGTTTCTTAATGAATTTTGTTAGAAATCTATTTAATTTAGATTATCTTACGGTGTTTCAAGTGTTGGAGTTCTCTTGGTAGCTATTGTCGTCGTATTTTATCACAGGATTTGTTGTTTATCATCGGACTAACCATTACGACTCAGTTATAATTCGTCTTTTTATTCAAAGCATCCAATGTTGTCCACAAGTGATTTGCTGGAGATCACCAAATTCTCCCACCAGCGTTTTCTTTTGTGATCCATTGCGATCTTTCACCTCTAACGTTATATTCAACCATGCATTGATAATAGCACACTTTCCTTACATGTCGGCAAATAATCGAAGTCACCATCACCATCACAAACAATTTTCCAATCCAAAGGGCACTAGGATTGAAAATAAATGGAAAACGAACTGATGACTATGAGTCACGTTTTTTCAGAGCTTAACCAGAGCAACGAGTTAATTAGTTGACGAATTTACGGAGTACAAATGACGATTATATTGAAGTAGGCGTGAAAAAGTATTTTTGGAATACTCATGACATCTGTCAACAGGGCACCGCTGGAAACACAAGATTGTCGTTGGTGTTGGAAGGTCGTGCTTCAAAACATAACAACTTTATCTATTATCGCATTTCCACAACAATTTTCGTGATGAATTTCACTGTTTCTTGACACTGAAAAAATAATACACACGCATTTGTAACAGTTGAAAACGATTAGCAGAAGAAACCGATGTTGATTTTTTTTTCAAAACTAAACCAAAAGAAAAATTAGGCGAATAGAATTTTAGCCTAAGTGAAAAAAGGAGGATCTACGGAAGTACAGCATCTCTCAGCTCTCTCCGCTATATTTTTCCAGTCACGTATGGAACGCACAGTTGGTTATTTACGGGTGTCGCCTCTCAACTTGTATCCTCCGCACTGACTGAACGTAAACCAGATATATGTATTTGAAAATACTTCAACGTCCTCGAGCGATTTTAAAATTTTTCATGGCTTGACAAGTTTTGTTTTTAGGTGTCACTTCATTTCACAAGAACTACTTAAGTCCACGATCCCAAGAGAGAAAAGTGGTGGTTGGGCACTCCGAGTACTTGGTGCGCCTGCATTGGCATCGGTTGGGCCTATCCGCCCCCTCCGTCTCCGCCGCGAAGCCAAGCGAAGGCGCGTTCGCCCGCCTGCCAGACAGCGATCCTCTCGACCCTCGCTGCCTCGGCGCGGGGACGCGGCGCAGCGAGAGAAGCGCAAAGCCACTGGAGCCTCCTGCTATTGACACGCGGCCTCCCCAGAAACGGGAAGCCTGGAAGGCGGAGATCGCTTGGGGGAAGGGGTCCAAATGCGCAGAATTTCGACAGTAAGGAGACACCGGACCTACATCCCACAGAAGGTGTTAGATAATCGCGTAGGGATTACTGTGTCCATTGAAAATGAAACAACAATTTCGTCAATAATCTGCCTCTCCATTTAGTAAACTACAAAATGTATAATTTGGATTAATGATATATTGTTATGAATAAATCATAACTAAAGCAAATACGTTTAAGGCATTTTGATTAAAGCCCATAATTCTCGAAGGGAGATGAAGCATTCAACGAAAGAAATTTTATGCTAAAAAGAAACAATTCTATCCCATCTACGAAAAAAAATTAGACCCAAACAAGACGCCTGGCGAAATAAACGAGGGCCTAGCATACGTTGTTTCCGCCGTTATCTTCGTTCGCCACAAAGAAATTCGGAGAAAAGCTCCCCTGACGGTTGAGTGGAATGGACCTCATAGTGGAAACGACGCGACGCCCTAATCCCGTGCAGCAAACTCGGGTAATATTTTCACCATCATTTCGGAATTATTAACCGGAAACGCGTTGAAAACAATTCTCATCCGGGCGGAGATCTTTAATGAACGAGCGGAGCAGAGACGCAGCGGCGGGGCGGGCGGGGCATTTGCTCGTTTGCTTCAATCACCGCCGTCTCGCTCGACGCCGGCGCCGCGTGGGTGGGGAGTGGGGCGGGCGGGGCGGGGCGGCCTGGGACGGGAGTGGCGCAAGAGGTTGGGTGAGGGGTGAAGTAGGATGAAAGCGGCGGCGGGCGAAAGGTGGAGGGGGCGAGCCTCGGGCATCAAGAGTCGGAGAGGCAGAGCGCCGAGGATGGCAACCCTCAGGAGAGTAAGGGAAATTGAGGTTTAGCGAAATATGTCCCATCGAATGTCACATTACGGCGAGGGGAATCCAGAATACAAAATGGTAGAATAACGAAAAGATTAATGAATAGACCAGTTATCTATCGCTGATAAATTTAAGAAAATAATACGGGGAATATATGAAGGGAAAACAATTAAGTTATAAATTATTTACAGCAAAGAAACGATAGAAGAGACGGAAGAAACAAATACGACTAAGAAAAATATAACAAACTATTGGAAAATGTGTGAACGAAAAGGAAAACAGAAGAGCGTATTTCAAACAGTGTTACGACCGGAAACGTGGATTGGCGGGCGCTTGTAGCGGCTCGTGAGTAATTGTTTCGAACAGAAAAGTATTAAATACTTTTAACTACTTCAAAAGAAACGTACAAATATTAACAGATGGAAGCGATTAACATGGTAAGGAGGAAAAGCTAGGAAGTCCTCACAAAAGCTATTTTAATAGTCTTCGCAACGTTTCAAAGTGCGCACAGTTTAAAAGCCGATCAAAGTCGATTTCTCGTAGCTACCAACTATAAAAAATATACCCTTTCTTTAGACATCAAAACTGGAGTATACTGAGGAGGACTTTTCTCCTTTCCCGCCTGTAGCAAGGAGGATGCGTATGGCTGTGGAATAAAGGTGCGTGAGCGGGGCTGAATCGTAATATTCACTTTATCAGCGCGGGGGGGGGGTCGGTTTTAAAAGTCAGTCAAAACTACAGGGCACTGAAGTTGTATTATTGGTGTTCTAGTTTCCTTATTACTCTTTCTAAATTATGATTTTGTTACCTCATACACTGCATGTAGAAGTAATAAAGGGTATAAGATTTTGGGACTCAATTTATTTTTTTTAATTTTTTGTCCTAACAGCAGATGGTAGAGACGAATAGGATGTAAAAAAATAAAAAAATATAAGAGGACAAACTGACAGAAAACAGTTGAATCAAGTGTTAGGAAGATGAATTACTTCAATAAGGACAAAGAAACGCATATATTGCTCTTTCTCAATGTAGTAGTGGATTGCATTTCTCTATGGTAGTAGAAATCCGGACACTATCAAAAACAATGAGGAAAAACTCCGGGCAACAGAAATTATGTTCTTGGATATATGTTGTAAATTTTATCTGTTAGATAAAATAAGAAATGATTAGATAAGACATAAAATTAGTGCAAACAATTTTGAACCAGATGATCGAAATTAAACAACTAAAATGGTATGGACATATAAGAAGTCTGAACTCAAATAGCCTTACACACAAGTTTGGAAATGGATACCCAATCGAAGAAGATACAGAGGAAGAGAGAGGACATAGAACATGGTAATAACTGAAGCCACGAGAAAAAGACAAATGGAGGAATAAGAAGTGTGGGATAAAGAGGCAAAGAAAATTGGTCGCAGAAAAGGCTGTAAAACAACCGCAAAATAGACAGGATTTTTTAAAACTAGTAGTACGGCACATTTTTTTTATATACTAAAAGAGTCTTCTTCGTTCACAGTAGTGAAATTACACCGTGCAGTTTCGATTACAGGGTATGGACAAAATAAATCCAACCCATTAGTTGGAAGAGCACAGAAGTAAAGGTAGGGAGTTGCAGGTGGATGGAGGGAGAGCCAAACGCGGGGGCTGAGGAGGACGGGACGGACGAGGTGTTTTGGGGAGCGACCTGCAGCGGCAAGAGCGGAGATAAGGGCCACGATGACGATGAGGTGGATACGGAGTTGGTGACGGCAGGGGACCAAAATGGAATGGCAAAGGATGACAGAAGCAGGGAAGCGGGCGTAGATAGAGACGAAGGAATGGCACGGAAGCCGGTTCAGGACCGAAAGCAAAGACAAAGTGGGGATGGAAAGGGAGTCGGAGGCAAGAGGGGGGGAGAGGCGAGAGGGGCGGTGCAAGAGTATGCGTGGTGTTGGAGCGGGATCGAGCGGAGGAAGGAAGGAAGGGCCAAAAGCGGGGATGAAGACGCGGGTTTGAAGCGGTCGAGGGGTCGGGGCGGCGGGGGCGTGGCTCGGAGGTTCATCGGCGCCGGTTGCGTGTCAAGGCGCTCGGCTCGCGACGAGATTTATGCTGGGGAAATATTAATTTCACGCGCAGTTGCCTTCCATTTCTGTGCGCCCTCGTCTCGTCTCGACCCGTCTCGGCTCCGCCCCCGCCCACGCTCCCTTCTCTTCGCCCCGCCCCCTTCCACCGCCGTCTCCCACGCCGACCGGGCGCCGGCGAAGATTTGCGCTGTTTGTTTCTTAAAGCATGCTGAATGGCGGTCGTAATACGCGGCACGCGGAGCGGTCTTTGCCTGCTCCCCGCCCACGCCGCTTCCTCACCCCGGTCCTCGGCGCTGGCTGCCGGCCCCGCCTCCCTTCTGGACACAGTTTCGGCGTTGAAAAGAGTTTTATTTTTAAAAGAGATTTAGATGGCGAAATAAAATGGAAAGCCGCTGGTCTATTCAAATTTTAGCACAGCGTAGAAGTCTGTAATACCTCGGATTATACGATATGTGTACAGTATTATACACAGGCATTATACGATACTCAAAATATTAATTCACATGTGTCTGACATGGAAATTAACTGAAGTTAAGCTCAGGGTGTTAGTATCGTCAACGAACATACGGAGGATACATCAGGTGTTTTCTATGTATTTCAATGAATTCAAAGTTTATTTTCGTTATTTCATTTCGTGTGATACAAAGTAACTAATATTTAATGAATTTGAAAGTGGTGGCTCGACAACTTAATAATTCGTAAAACGTGTATAACCTAACCTATTTCCAACTAGAATAATTTAAAGAAGTTAAGAGAATACTTTCAAAAATTTTGGCTGAAATTTTAAGCATTTAATAAGTGTACACCAGCGATACAAACGTACAATTACGTTTGCTTGTAAAAACCACTTCCAAAATCAGAATTGCGTGTTACGTACAAACTATGTCCGAATTATTATTTTTCTTGGATCAATTTATATATGCAATAGGGTACATGACACAACGAAAATATCTCTATTGAAATACTAAAGATTAAAGACAATAGAAAAAAACGTTTTCTGAAAGAGAAAAATTCCAAATACTTTTTAGTGCGTAGTTAGATACGTGCTTAGCAAGAAAATTAATCCTTTCCATTTCACGCATAATTTGCATCTACAAGTATCTTCATTTCTCACGTTTCCTCTAACTTCAATCGATCAAGTCCACTGTTTACCGGCGAGAATGAACAACCATTCGTGTCACGAAAAAATCAAATTAACTGACTCAATAAATGCGTCATAATGACATGTAAATATTTCGTGAACGACTAGGGAATTAACTACTGCAACAAGTGAGGACATTAGCAGCAACGACATCGGCGGCACCGACGTGGGCACCGGCGCTTGGGCGAGGGCGGGGAATGGCGGGGGTAGAAGCGGGTGGGGGGCGTGGCCTTCATTTGCATGCAGTGACCCCTAACCCCGCCCCGCCCCCTGCGCGACCGTTTCACGGCAATTTGGAGAATTATGATAATTAACTGCGAGTTTCCAAGTCCCGTAATAACGAGTACAATTGCATGAATTATTCACATTTATTTTAATTGTTTGTCATGGCGCAATTACGATTCTATTTCGGCATGAAATTAATGGAAATAGGTTATACAGTCATAACTTTACAATCTTGGCGTGCGGAGAGTGCCACTGGGTCAATCCGCTGGCACAGCGCTGCAACAAATGCGTTGCTTCGCTCCGGCTACCGCAACGCGACGAAACATCACGGCGCAGTTCTGTGTGTGTGTGTGTGTGTGTGTGTGTGTGTGTGTGTGTGTGCGTGTGTGTGTGAGAGAGAGAGAGAGAAAGAGAGAGAGAGAAAGAGAGAGAGAGAAAGAGAGGTATGGGAATGTTTAACTATTCCTCAAGTAAATTAATTTTCCCATTTATGTATACCATACAGTAAGATAGATTAAATTTCACATAATTTCTATTAGTATCATAAATATTATTTTATATATTCCCGTGACATAGTTACATCATGAGCTCAAATGACTAACATTTTCAGAAAAGTAAGTCCGAAAATGTTCTGTAATGGGATGAGGTAGATAATTAATTAATTTCATTCAATTCTTCAGATTGTGTCTGGTTGAGGTTACTAGAGCAATCGCAGAGGAAATGATAATGGAAGCGAACCATAGGTACAATCAGCATGACGTCATGGGCGAATGTACATGGCATTGAGGGGAAAATGATAAGGAGGCAGATAAGGGAAATGGGGGCAGATAAGAGTGTGACAACGGAGGGAACCACTCAGGGTGAGAAGGGCGGAGTATTGGTAGCCGAGGACTTGTCCCGACAGCTATGGGAGGGGGAAAGAAAGGGGTGAGGGGAGACGGCTAACCAGAAAAACGAGACAAGTCGCGAAAGATCGATAGTGGGTGTGTCCCTAACAGAAACGTGTCTGGTCATCGAGATTCAGCTGGCAGTACTTAATCTTATAACGTGTAGCACAATGTAACGTTTACAGCTGTTGAACTATATAAAACTAAATATATTAATGACGTAAAAATAAAGAGATTTTTAAGAGATAATTACATCAGAGGAACAGAAGGGTAAAATCATTCAGGCCAGACAGAAATGGGAGTGGAGAACGTGTCACGAAACAGGTGTCCGGAGCAAAGATGAACTACACAGGGTCTGTTCAAAACAGTGGGCTTCAGGTGACCACTCAAATTTATAGCGGCCAGTGATATTGACACTGTACCAATGTGCAATATTTCAAGATGGGATTTGAGATATAGTTTCGTAGAAGTGTTGTCCCCGAAGGTCAAGCGTGATACGTTTTACTCAAAATAAACTTTTAGTATTACCATTATATGCACTTACAGTGATTTTTCTAATTCGTAATTAAGAGGATAATTCGTTTCGCCTTTTTTTTTGCTAGATTCGTTTGCTGGATTTTCAGTACTTTTCTTTCGGCTTGTTCGCAGGAACACGCTTCGAATCGCAATCACCCCCGATAGATGTGCTAGTGTGGTACATGTAAGTGTGTGCCCCCACTGGATGATGTGACCCGGTGCCAACCTACATGACGGTCGGCGATTTCCTCGTCCAAGTACCTCAACTCAGCGGGACACCTCCCCAGCCGGGACAAGCCGTGCGCTCCAGACTGGTCTGCCGTCACGTGTGGTAGCGTAGTGCATATAACGAGAGAAGAGGATAGAACGATAAGCAAGGTATGATCGCGCGAGGTCCGTGGTCTATTTGTTAGGGTACTGCTAATCACATCGGGTTGTCATCGCTTGAAAGCCTTCAATTTTCGCAGGTGCGCTTTCAGGTCCATTTCGATGTGTGTGGGGCGGAGGCGGCGGTGACGGCGACGGTGACGGTGACGGCGACGGCTGCGGCAACGGCACCTGCGTGATTATGAGTTCAATTCACGCGGCGTTCGGCTGCAGGAAGTTTTAATTTCCTCTCGCCGCCGTGTTTCAATGGCCCGATAACGACAATTTCCCGTCCGGCAGCGAGGGAGGGGCACCGCGTCCACTCGCTCACCTCCACCGTTTGTCCCGTCCCGTCCCGTCTCGTCCCGTCCCGTCCGCAGGCCCGGGCCCCGCCCACTTACCATCGCCGCCAGCTGCGGCTCCGAAAGTTCCGGATTAGCCCTTCAGCGCGGCGGTGGGAGCAATTGGCTCTCACGAGGGCCCAGGGCAGCGGAGCAAGGGAGCGCTATTGTGGAGTCGTGGGCGAAGTCCACTTGCGAGGATTGGCGCGGGTTCTAAAGGTGCCGCACTCTCAGATCCAACGGTGCTTTTTCATTGGTTACTTTCTGTATCTTTAAGAGACAGATTAATCTAGATTGTTTAAAGGCTAATCGATGGTAATGAAATGAAATCAAGCGGAAAATACCTTGACATCTGATTTTAAAATGTCCTTTACCACACATCTCTGATACTTAAGCAACGATGGTTACCCGCACGACACAGATTACGAAGCAAAAATGTCTGCGGGAAAATGTATTTCGATGAGACCACATCACAATGCACCAATCACTGCCTATTTTTCTTATCAATCATGATTGAAAATGTTTATTAAACAAAAATCATGTACTTTAGAAATGGCATACTGAAAAAAATTGTAGATACGTATTTTAGGCAACACAAGTAAGCGAGGACGATACTATTTCATAAGAAAATTTTTCTTTTAACAATTGCTGTTATTCTACCTATCATTCTAATATGGCTTTAGATATATAATAACTAAAGACACAAAGACACTCTTCAACAACACTTTGATTCCTACACAGCTTATTGCAACAGTATTTACTCACACCACATGCGGGTTAACAAATGGAAAAAAACTGTGCACAATCGTGATTATAAGGATCTGTTGAAATACATTATGGATAAATTACAATGAATAAATATTATCACGCGATGCAGTCAGTTGTTTGCCGTAAACTGAACACCGCTGATTGGGCATGAGTAAGTAACAAATGGAAATTGAGTTTTATTTTTAAAACAAAGAAACAGTCCCACGAGTCTGTCAAAGCCGGTTTGTGCTTAATGATGTATGGCCAACACCGAGGCTACAATGTATAGAGAGGTGCCTTTGGAGACTGAATTCCGCTAGTTTGCAGACTATTCTCCTGTCTCTCTCTGGCCTTCGACATCGAAAATGAAAGCCTCCGTCGGGTGCGCGACCCCAGAGGACGCGGACTGGCTACGTGCGCTCGTGACTGCAATAGCGCTCTCTCAGGTCAACGCCAACGGCGATCCCGAGTTCAGGAGAAGCGCGAGTTTTACTGGCACTGGCCGCTACGCCCTTCCTCTGTATGCATGAGTATATTTGTTCCACATTAATGGGGAGGCGGTCAAGCGAATATGGCTTGAATCCAGCTTTATCAATTGTATATAAACTATGTCAGAAATGCAGAAGTGATGGAGAAGTCACTGTGTAAGATGAAGGGTGATAGATGAAATCGAACAATGAAGCGGCAGCAGGTGCTAGAGAAAGAGGTAGTGGAAACTGAAGCACTGAATAAAATATGAAGAATGAGTTATTTTCGACCACGATGCATCCCTGATTTGAAGAGGTGGAATTTGGAGAATTGGGACCTCATTTCAATTTTATAACGATGCAAAGGACTAAATTCCGTGGTCTTACTTGAAACGAATGAAAAAATTGATGAGTAGGTGATTACGAAGATATACAATGATGGAGCTCCGGTGGAATGAGAGGGAGGAGAAACGGGAGGATCCTGAGAAAGCATAATGTGAACCCGCTTGCCTGTCACTTCTTCTACAAGGATCATCTTGACATTGGTCTAGAGTACCCAAAGGTACAAAGAGAACGCCCTGGTTCACATATCTTAAATCATTCCAAAATTGGTTGGAACTGGAGGCACAACAGGGGTCAGAAATAACTGATTGATTGTTTAGTGATTCCGGGAACGTCAATTACCAGGGTCATTAGTCTCGAAAGTGTAATGCATGATTTTGCTCGGGAGGTGGCGGTGATTTTATGGCAAGATTTGGCGTCGACTTACCGTCGGCTAGTGGGATTTTTCCTCAACCAGGTATCTCCCGCCAGCGGGGTACCGCCCGAGCCGGGACAAGCTCTTAGCTCCTTACGGGTCTTCCGGCATGTGTAGTAGTATAGTGAGTGTTAATGTAAAAGTGTGTAAGTGGTGACGATAGGACAAAGAAGAGGAAGGTAAGATCGCGCTCGGTCCGTGGCCCGTTTGTTACGAGACTGCTCCGACATTCACCAGGTGTTGATTGGAGGAACCACAGAAAACTACCGATCAGAGCAGTCGGCTGCTAGAAATCAGAAGTGACGGAAAATTAGAGCGGTGTTCGCGGAATGATGCGTTGCCGTTACGAACGTTCGGAATGTATGATCCACCTTGGATCACACGGCATGAGTTTTTTATTAAAGGAAAACACGGTATTTCCACCAGAGAAACATTCCACGGCTCCACAGTGATCCACGAGTAAGGATATGTCACAGTATTGACAGTGTGGAGAAAATAAAGGAAAACTAACTATGATGTGCTTCTGCAAAATACTAGGTAGCTAGTTACCACGCAGCAGTCCTACTGTCGAAGTCAACATCGTATCTCTCCGTTAATGACAGATTTTTAGCTAACATGAATAGTAGGAAGAGTTAATTAAAAGCTGAGAGATAAAGTAACGGTGGAATGAAAGACACCATACAGTGGCTTAGTAACTCCTTCACAACAATTCTACCCGGAACCGTGGATATTAGAAGGTAAAAGCGAATGCGATCTGGTAAGACCAAAGTAACGCTCTAGAGCAGGGGTGTCTAACTTCGCAGGCCTCGAGGGTTACAAGTAAAACCTTTAATATCGTTGTGGACCTTATTTTCGAAACTCGGGCAATCGAATTCTAACTTTCCCGTAACGTTGACCTCGCTACTTTGTCCGAAAACGCGGAAGGGGTGGGGAACGGAACCATGCGTGATATGAGACCGTACGCATAACGTGATGACCGTGCATAAAAAAGTGTGATGATTTTGAATTTCTGAATTAACTAGAAAAAAATCCTTCAATCTAAACTTCACCTATTTTTACATTAAAGAGGATGTTGAGCCCTGCAGTGAGCGTGCGTTAGGCGCACAATGTTCTCGCCCGACACGGTTGCACAAGACTTTCACTTTTAAGTAATACCCTTTTCGACGGCCACAATAAATGGTACCGCGGGCCGCCAGTCGGGCAACCCCGCTCTAGAGGATTGGGATGCTCGCAAGAACGCCGAATACCGAAGGAGGGGCCTAGGCAGCGTCCTAGTCGGGACAAGACGCAACGTCGCAGCGCGCAGCTCTTCTAGTGCGCGACATTAGCCTCCAATAAAAGCGCGCCGCCTGCCGCCACGAAGCCGCACACACAAGCTGCTCTCCCCGGCGGCGAAGCCCCCTCCTCCTCCCCGCCCCACTCAGTCCCTCTCGTCCGCTTCCCCGCACATTCAATCCCGGATTGGGTCCCCCCCCCGTCCCATCACCAATCCGCATCGTCCTGCCCGCACCGCCTCGCGTCGTCCCACCCCGCTCAATCCGTCTCCTTCCATACGTCCTGCCTCGCCAACCTGCCTTCTCTCGCCCGCTCCACCCACTCGGCCTCACCTCGCCCCACCCGCTCCGTTCCCTTCCACCCGCTTCGCCTCGCGTGCCCCGCTCCATTCCGCCAGCTCCGCATTCGTCTTCCCCATCCGCCTCTCACTGCCACTTTCACCACGTCACGCCTTCTTCTGCCTGCCTTCGCGTCGACCCCGCCTCGCTGCCCTTCTCTTCGCTCCCGCTCGGCCCGTTGCAGCCCCATCCACCCCTCGCTCCGCTCCCTCTCCCTCCAGGTCCCTTCTAGCCACCCGCGCTACTTCCCTCCTTCCCCGCTGTCCGGGGCACGTGCCGCTCCAAGAACCCACGTGCCGCCGCGTACGCAGTGCACGTGACTGCCGCCTCGAGGCGCCGTACCGCGCCGCGGCAGAGCGGAGCGCGGGGGCGTCCGAGGGCGTCCGTAGCGGCGGGGCGTGTGTGGAGGGGAGATATCACGTTGGTGTAGAAGCAACCAATATCTGCGCTTCAGCTTAGCGGCTATTGCAACGAAGCTACGATTCGTGTACGTGGGAATAAGATACTGTATGTGCATCACAATGATTTTATTTGAACTCCGAAGAGTAATGGATGTTTTCGCGAATGCAATTAATCCCACTTCATTGTCATTCCTTCTTATCAGTGGCATAGCCCAATTTAAAAATATGTTTTGTGTACAAAAAAAACTGAGATCGAAAGTGGTGATTGCGGGGACTTTCGCGTCACAAGGAAAGAACTTGCAATCGATGGTATCAGGAGATTTCAGTAAGACGTTATTGACGGCAATGAATAATACCTTCGACTCATATCGCCGGAGCAGTACCATAACAAACGGGACACGGAATACACAGAATCTTTCCTCCATCTTCTTTATCCTATCCTCACCCCTTACTTACACACACACACACACACTTACATGCACTACGCTACCACACGTGTCGTGAGACTAGTCGGGAATTTAGAGCTTGTCCCGGCTGGAATGGTGTCCCACTGGTGGGAGATACCTAATGGAGAAAACCCCGCAGTTCACCATACAGCGAGGGAAAAACACAGCTCATGCAATAAAAGCATTCACTACACTTCCTGGAATAATGACCATAACAGTTAACACACCCGAAACACGACATAATCAATTGATCAACCTTTTCTTGTACAGTGAAAACAAATGCTACACGTAACAAAATTACCAAACAAATTAATTCATACCCATTTTCTCCACACAAAAAAAAAACAGAACCTTCGCAAATTCCAAACATTATGAAATAATAAGACATCTCATGGAACATTTCTGTATAACACTCT
Organism: Gryllus bimaculatus; assembly: GCA_017312745.1. Lineage (NCBI taxonomy): Eukaryota > Metazoa > Arthropoda > Insecta > Orthoptera > Gryllidae > Gryllus > Gryllus bimaculatus. The sequence continues at coordinate 5,790,621 of BOPP01000072.1, read as the reverse complement.
GCAGTAGTTTTTTTTATATATGCGTATTTTCATATTACAAGTGTCTGTCCAATCTTGAAACAACAAGAAACGCACGAATCCGCTATGTCTCTCAATCTGTTTACGCTAACACACGAGGAAAACCGGCGGCAACCGCGACCTATCGCTCGCCGCATAATTAGCATTGGGAGTGGCGCGCCGTGGGCTCCTATCCTCCATGTCGGCCGAGGCGAGTGGCGCGGGCAATAGGGCGACGAGGCGGGCGCGATGCAACACTGGGGTCAGGATGGGGCGGGGAGGGACGGGGCCGGGCAGGGGCGTCTGTTAATTGAACCGAGTAGGGAGAAAAAAAACCCTCCTTGAATAGATGGTCCCGGGGGCAGAGAAAGACGACCCGACTGCACAATGGCGGCGAGACGCACATAGGCGCGGAAGCGTTTATTCGAACTGGCACATAGAAGCGGACGTAGACGGCGCCGATTGAGCGGCAGGGTCGGTGGGACGGGATGTAGTGGCGGGATCGGGGATGAGGTGGTGGGGATGCGAGGTGGCGTGATAGAAATGGTGTTGCGGGTAGCGGACGGGGATGGGTGGATGTAAAAGCGGGGACTGTGCGTCGAGCGAGGCGGGGAGGGTTTTGAGCGGGTGGTGTGACAGTAATGGGCGGACGTGAATGGGCGAGGGCGGTGAGGAGGGCGCCGGGAGGAGCGGCGCTGGAGCACAGAAGCGGGGAGCACCAGCCTTCATTGCGCGTGGCGGCGACGGCGCTGTGGGGGTGTTGGCGGCAGAGATGGCGAAGCACGGGCGGAGGCACGGGCCAAGCGATAGGGACTCGACCGGGGCCGCCGTATGAATACGCCCCTTGCTCGCTAATCACGACGGTTCCCGCGTGACAACACGGCGGGCGTAATTGGCTGTGTAACGAGGGTGTTGCAGGCGCTGCGGACACAATTGCGCCGCGCCGTGGCGCTGGGGCCTCTGCCGGGGGAGGTGGGCTAATGTCCAGTTTAGGAATATTTTCCTTCTACGTGAAAATCATCCCTCATGAAGATTTTTGCCCAAGCTTCTTAACCAAACACACCATCTTATTAAGCCTCTGAGACGTCAAAGAAACATATGCACTTAATGAGAACTGAAACAATTTCTGAGTTTCGAGAATTCACATTATCTTTACATTTCTTACACATACCATGCGTTCTCCTTTCGAAGAATGCAGTACAAAGAAATCATATACTGAGAAAGAGAGTTTGTAAACTTCGAAAATAGACCCCACAATTTAAACGCTTCTTTAACCAAACAAATAAATACAAAATTTACGTTCTTAAGAATGGTACTTCACGAAATTAATACACACTTATACAAAATTAATATCAACTTACACTTGATAGAAGTTCAGAGCTGCTAACCTGGACCGAGTAACAATACAAGAAAAGAAAATTATCACTGCCACTGATAGTAAACATCCATTGGTGTCGCTACCACCCGTTTGGTTTCAGAACCTTGGCCGTGTCCGTATATGCGATGCTTAATTGGCTACACACTGTGTATGCTCTCAAGCAACACTGCGCTAATAGATTTCCTCATGCATTATTCACCATATCAATGTGCGACGAACAGTGAACCGTAGTGGTACTCGACGTGAACAATCGTAGCTGAGAATTCATTTCATTTTCTGATTCTCGTTATACCATTTTCGTCAAATGTTGGTTAATTAAAATTACAAAACATTTATTGAAAGGCGCGTAAAACACGACACGAGCAACTGTTTAAGGCAGTGACGTTCCGTAGTGTTAAACGACCTTAATAATTATTCATACTCGAAACAATAACAATAGAAACATTGTTGTTTCCCAGAAATATCCCACAATCATCGAAAAAAATTGCGATATTTAAAATTCTTTGAAGTTAATTTATTTTAATCACTTATCAAAGGTCCCGCTTGTTTGGCACGTACAAATATTCAATTGTGAGACAAAGAGCCATTTATTAGCAAATAAATTGATTTCAATTACCATATTTTATGAGACAAGCAGTTCTTTGAAGTGAAGTCAATTTAAACATCAATTACGGTAAAGTATGAAATCAATCTTTTCATCAACCAATATTCTACGTACATTCTAAACCATATTACTCCAGGCAATACATACATAATTTTCGATTAAATGCGTAACTGATCGCCCGAAGCCGCTTTGTAAGGTCAATAGACATATCCAGCTTAATTTGTGGTATTCTAAAAATATAAACGATCAAGTCTTCTCAATTGTTGTAATGAATTTTCACTATTTGGGCCACATATTCGATGAATGTAGTTACCTTGAACATAAATATGAAATAAGGCTTTGTAGTTACACAAGTCGTGTTAAGCTTATTTTTATTAATTTATATTCACACACGAAATTACATATTTTAGTAATTTCATATTGGGAGGGTGCCTAATTTCCACTTTACCCGTATTTGTGCTGCATAACGATCGTGCTGATGTTATTATAGCCTTACATACAATAATGAATCGGAAATTAGTTTTTAATATCTACAACCTTTCTTAACTCTTTTGCGTGATTATTTTACATTCACTTCACATCGACGCGGTAAGCTATTTGGTTCCGAAAATTATCATATCAACGGAACAAAGAAGCTCTGAGAAACACGATCGAAGTCAAACACGTACCAACCTACCTTTCTGACTTGTGACCTGTGTATAAACGAAGAGATTTATACCGAACCGCGGCTCAATCAGAGGGTCATTCGGTTTAGTCACGGGATTTAGCGACAACTGTTCGCGACCGCAGCGGACACACACAAAAAAAGGAACCCTTTTGCATATTTCACGGACAAATTTCGCGGGGCTCCCGGGAGATTCCCATGAATGCAATATTTCCACTGGCATATTTGCGCGGTAAAACATGTATCAATGAAATTCATTTTGCGGCAAAATGGGACTGATTAAGCAAGGCCCTGTGCAAGGTGGCTCCCCGGCGCGGGCTTGCGACCGCACCCCTGGATGAAGGCATGAAATAGTTATTGGCTCGCGCAGGATTGCTTTAATAACGCCCGTAAATACCCTCCGAATTACTAGTGTGCATTTAATATTCCCTCCAAATAAACACTGATACGTTTCACTGACAGGCTCAACTTCAAATAAATGTTTGATTGCGACTGATATTAATCTGGCGGCGCTTTCAGCGTGAAAGTGTGGTAAGGGGAAGGGGGATGGGGTGGAGGGTGCTTTCGGGATTACTTGCGAGTTCGTCAGCACAGGACGCTCAGCGGCGGGGGAGCAAAGGGGGTGGAATAGGGGTGAGGGTCGTGGTGGGTTGAGTCGTGGAGTCGACGGGTGGGGCGAAATGAGACAAAACAACAGAGCTGCTGAACGTTGCAGAAGAAATATAGTTGGAGAGTTCCTTATAAATAGACACAGTTAACAGGAAGAGAGGTGTCTAAGAGAACAGAATATGAACAACATGGCCTAGTTTAGGAAAACATTAAATTACTACACAAAACACCTCCACCACCACCGTCCCCGTTACCGCCCTCCCACAAGCAACCCCCACCTGTTCTTCAGTCCACAGCACGCTATTTATTAACCAATTGTAGATATTTAAATGATCTCATCAACTTTTTTCAAATATGAAAAGTTGTTAAGTAACAACACTAAAGATTAGAATAACAATTTGGCAGACACCAGGACGTAAGCTTTTGTTCTAATTTCCATTTACAGAGGATTGAAAGAATCGTGTCCTCTTCGTCGCATCATGAATCGCGTGATCATTTTAATGTATGTAATGTACAAAGAGAAAACACACATTCTATATTAAATGTAGGCGACCTCGTTGTCGAGATGACCGTTATTTTGGTGACTTTTCCACTAATACAATTAAGACCAATAGTCTTTTAGAATGCATACGATATTAACAAATAAGAGCATAGATTCACAAAAATATCACTTTTTTATAGATTTTAATTACCCCCTCCTCTTTGTGCCCAATCATCAAAAGTTGTGATTATCTGTCTTAGGAGGCGGTATGAATCGATCCCTGTGGCTATGTGTAATAAAGCAAGCTTTTTTCTATCTCATTCAAACAGTTGTTAATTAAAGAAAATGCTAAAAAGATTTGATGGTGCATCAGAGAAAGAAATAGACGATATTATTTGACGCGCTACTCCAGAGAATATCGATAAAAGTAGAAAATATTTCAGAAAACAGTTTGAAAATGTTTGTACGGACTGAAGCTATATATTAGAAAAAGATATACTATTTTAAGAAATTGAGAATGTTTTGAAAGAAATGAAATCGATAAGCCCATAATTTTGTGTTTCGAGTACGTGCATTTTATATTTATTCATATATGTTCTGTATTAATCCTTATTTGTAGAGTATAAATAAGTAGGTTATACGTATGTATATACGAACAAACTAATCTCCCTGATTTTAACATTGCAGACGACCTTGCGTAAGTAAACAGATAATGTAGGTTGATGCATACAGTATTTGAAATCATTGCATACAGTAATTGAAATCATTGAAAATAAGTAAACATACCAGATTAACGTCCATAACGAGTACCAATGAACATCTTTTTAAATTCTAATATCATTTGTGAAATAGTACTATTCAATTCCACTCGTGGTTTGGAAATTCTCAGGTAAATCCACCCACTCTCCACTTCGCGACTCAGGGATTTATCGACATTTCTAAAGCACTCGCAAAATTACTTATAATACTTTTCAAACTTGTTCAGGTCATCGCATCCGCAGCCTGATGCAAACAAGGGCATTGGGCAGCCGGCTGGCCGGATGCGTTGGCGAACGACCGGACGGGCGCTGCCAGCGCAGGCCAGGGAAAGAACAGTGAGCGAAGGGGGCAGGGGGGGCGAGGGGCCGTGAAAACTAGCAAGCGGACGCAGGCGCCTGCTACTTGGCGCACTTCGAAGCGCCGCCGCGCTGCAATTCCATTTTATAAACGAAACGGCGCAAACTATTCATGCAATAATACCGGAACCGAAGAGCAAATTATATGCTCCAAATATCATTAAAACGTTTTCACAAAACGCAGAGACAGAGATCCGGAAAACAGGAAAAGGGGGGCGAGATGAATAAATAAAATGAAAAAAAAAAAGGTGCACAGCGCGTCAGCGGTCAGATCCGCTTGCGCCGCGTTCCCCCATCTCCTCCCGCCCCACGCCGCC
>BOPP01000072.1:5752523-5783805 GCA_017312745.1 Gryllus bimaculatus | reverse complement strand
AGTTTTCCGTGGATTCTCCAATACCAGGCGAAGGGCGGAGCAGTGAGCTAACAAACGGTCCACGGACCGCGCGTGATCTTTCTTTTCCCTTTCTTGACCTACCACCCCTTACACAAACCTGGTGAGGAAAAACATGCAAACTGAAGTGTAGGTCAGCGGCGGATCTCACCATCAACTCCCCCACATACCATTAAAAAACACACACTATACACACAGGGACAAACGACCTTAGCACTTGACACGTCCGGTATCACTAAGCAATGAATAGCGATTTCCCGATGACCAGCGAAGAAAGCCGTGTCACGAACCCGGAACGGCGACCGCTGGCGCGGGGGAGCGGCGGCACCACGGGAGCGCGACCTCCCCATCCATCGCGCTTGTTGCCCAGGGCGCGGGAGACGGCCGGCCGCAGCCGGGAGGGGAGGACAAGTTCCCCGGCGCGGCGCGCTCCTTCCCCCTCGGGCTCATCGCCCATCCCACCCCCTCCCCTCCACCGCTCCCGCCACTTTTCAAACTTGCAGAATCAACGGCGAAGTTCAGGAGACCGCCCGCAGAGCCCCGCGGACTTCGGAGCGGCGGCGACGGTTAAATACGAAATTTATCATTTCCCACGATGAGGCGGCGCCCAACTCGGACGGGTAGGGGAGGATGGTGGAGAAGGGGAGAGTTTGAGAACGAGCAAGATACGAAGACAGATACAGAAGGCGACGAACAGATGCCAAACCACAAGAAGCTCATGGGGAGGAAAGCAGTAGAGATGCAGGGTAGTGAAGGAAGGGGTGGGGAGGGGAGGGACGGGGCGAGGCGATGCGCGGAGAAGGAAGACACGGCAACGGCAAAATGGGCAAAGAGAAGACAGAGGACAAAGCATCTCACCGAGGTTACAGCGGTGACCCGACAGCAGCAGCGAAAGCTACTAAAGTCTTCAGCCCCAAGGCCGGGTTAACTTTAACTGCTTGATTTAAGCCAGCCACCCCGCCCCCCGGGCCGGGAAGTATGGCGGATCCGTGCTCGAGGTACTGGAGAATGAGTTAATGCGGCAGTTGCCCTTGTTTTCTGCTCACTTTCAACTTGCTCGCCGGCGCCAACGGAGAACTACAGCAGTCGGAAGTGCCCCAATGTCCTCAGGCTGGCTCGCAAACTAGACGAACTTGAGAGGGGCGAGATGCTACCTCCGCAAAACAGCTGATATGCATTTCAGGCGTTGTTTTTGTTTGCATCCCCTTTGGATTTAATTATTCTGTTCATTTCCGACTTTTTGTCTGAAATACGAATGTTGTTGCTGAACCACACATTCCGTTTAAATAATGGTACTGAAAACGTCGTGAAAGGTTATAGACAAGAAATAGTAAGTCGGAAATGCCTCTGTACATTAAATGGCATCACGCGTTGCACTTAAACTCCAGAAACGTGGCAAAATGTAATATGTTTCGTACATCCGGATGATCTTTATTCAAGAAAGGTTGAATTACCTTTCTGTCTTATTATATACAAATTGTAAACAAAAGATTGACGCACATTTGCAGGGTGATTTCACAATGTAATCCCATGCATACAGCTCTTTAGGAAGTTTTATGCATAAAATTAACATTACATTTCTTCCTAATTTCGTGTAATTTGTTTTTCCGACAGCACATTAAGACTAAACAAGCTGAACTCTTGCGATTATATCTCACAAACGAAATACCTATGAAAAAAATATGAACTACATACGCACTATCTGTAAAATCGAAACCTCAAAAGCCATTGTACTGAACGACAAGAAATAATGAATATCTCCTAAAAATGTAATACAAATGTACGATGAAATGAAAAGTATCAGGAAATATACTATTTATATCAATTAACCAGTGGAGCTGCAGAAAGGCCCAGACCTTCTCTCAATTTGACATTTAAGGGGCCACAACATCAGTAAAATCGACTCAATATTATTAATTTTGGTAATAATTATGGCACTGTTTAGCCGCTAGCGGTGTTCAAAGACAGGCTGAAGGACAGACAGACGCTTTGCTGTAAACCAAGTTTTCGGTATCAAAATCTCAGAGAACGTGGATTCTGACTACGTCTTAGAATTAATTTATTATTATATATAGGTGCATACTTATTACAAATAATATATTATTACATATACATATACTTTTTAGGTATTGTTTTAGGTATCGTATCCAAGAAAGTAAAAATATGTCTCACGTATAATTAGAACCATCGACTTTTGAAACGTGTTTCGGTCTTCTGCTGGGCTTTGTGGTTACATATACTCATTAATCTTTGTATTTCAAAACACTCATTTCTTTAAACTTAAAAAGTCACTATTTTCACTTCACTAACAATAACTTTAAACTTACACAAGATTGCATCATGGACACAACCATGGTCAAACAACGTAATGACAACAGAGAAGTGGTATTTCTATTAATTTTAAGATATTATAAAACCGATTATTAATTGCAAGCGGTAACGCATTCCACTAACTTTCATTTACAGCAAAATTTACTAAATCTGGCTGAATAGAAAGCTCAATTGCCATCCTCAAAGAACGTTCTTAGTGTTTCGAATCTAAATATTATTATTTATACGTAAAAACCTCTTATAAATTGAGGTGCGCACATTTAATACACATATGTATGATAATTAAAAAAACTTATTTTCCATGAAAACATCTACATAATCTTAATGTGTTTGGTGGCACGCCTAGTTAAGTTTAATATGATCTAAAAAATATGTAGCCATCATGTTAGCACATTTTAAATGTGAAGGAGGAACATTAATAGTACACTAATAAAAGATACAATCAATATTTAATTACATTTTACAACTTGATAGGAATACATTTGAAAAAACCGGGTATTTAGAAAATATCTTCATACTTAATTCTTCACATCCGCCATTTCCATACAACGGAGAGGAAGTGAAATCTCCAATAGAGAAGCATTTGACTTTCCGGATCAAATATCGAAGCATTGTGATGCAACAGGGAAAAGTGACACATAAACGTTACATGATTTGTCATAATACGTTTTACTTTATAAGTATCTAAATACATGAAATACGATACCATATAACGTCTTGAAAGAAGTGTTGTCTCCATTATGGAAGTATTAACGCCCATCGGCGTGTTCTATGCAAGAAATGAGAGAAATCGATGCCAAATTTTATGAAATGTATAAAATAAACCGAACATTACAGGTTAAGTATTTTGTATGTTTGTACAGGCATTTTGTGAGTGTGAAAGTGAATTTACGAAGTCATCGCATCACGAATTTAATATTTTATTTAGTAAAAGAGGCAATTAACTGCTGTGATTAACCACATTTCACTGTAGTACGAATACCACTTTCTCTTTTTCCGATAACCTACCGTTAAATTCATGTCCACTCGGGGCTTGTTGTTCCATTCATTCATCCATAACACAGACCTTTGTCGAAAAACTTCCTTCATAAATGGAGGCACGCTGTCCGTGACCCGTTGTATTGGGTACTGATCCGTCACTCGTCTGGAAAATGATCACCCAAACCACGGAAACCACCAGAGCAGTCGAACTAAAATGAGACCCTGAGAGGGGGTTCACCATCAGAGTAATGTTATCATTGTTAGGTCGTTTAGAGCAATTACGGACGCAGTTGAAGTTTTCAAACCGAGCAGTTAGCCGGGATTTCTAATCAATCAAGTCTGTTATTTGTCATATCGGTCGTGTATCGTTCAATCATTTTCGCAATGCCAAACAAGAAATCACTGACAACAAAATTATCTTTTCTTAGAAGTATACTTTAGCTCCATTTCATTCGGTAGCTAGTAAAAATGCATAATCTAAGTCGGCTGTTAGGAGCGGCTTTTCATCGCCGTGTTTAAGGATACAAGAGTAAAGCACTTCAAAATATATGAAGTACCCTACTTGGATTGGACCCGCAATCTTAGTGCCATGAGCATGCCTCATCGCTACATTAAACAGTACGCCAGGATAGACTCTCCGCAACGAGGCGAATCAGGATCTCCTATTAAAAATTACATTTCTGTTGGTAGCAACCAGTTCACTGGGAAACAAGAGAAGGGGACAGCAAATTCCAGCACCTGTTATGATTGTGGCGAATATGCAATTTACGTTTTATTTTGTTGCAAGCTGCAGCTCGTGCTACCAACATAATTTCTGTTGCAAGCACACTCACTAGCAAAGTGCTACTGCGGAAAGACTTTTCTGGCGCGCCACAGTAATGTTCGCGGTTTTCGGAATTGGCTCAGGTACAAATACAACCCAGCAACATTATGTAATTGAGTATGCTTCTATGAATTCGGTCAGGCTGCGCTTCTCCGAATGCACACGACGGGTTGAGCGCGTAGGTCGCGCTGGAATCAAAAAAACACGAAGAGACCACGGCTTTGAGCAAGGGAAGAGCGACGAGAGAACGCTAAACGCCGAACGTTTTCAGAAGCGCAAAGCAAACAACGGTGGTGACGCATGTAATCGAGAGAGAGAGAGAGAGAGAGAGAGAGAGAGAGAGAGAGAGGGGGAGGGAGAATGAGAGAGAGACAAACATCCAGTAGCCTCCACGACCCCGGTAGGCCGGGCTTTCGCCCATCTCAACCCGCGCATCTCCGCGTTGCCACGGTAACGTTATTAATTACGTCTGCTCAGCGGCGACCGCTGTGTGTGGGTCGCTGCCGCCGACCGACGCCGCCTCTGCCTCCGCCGACACCGCGCACTCAGCGTCTGTAGCAGTTATTGCAAACTCACCCGAAGCCACAGCCCAATCCGCCTTCCCGTTCGGTTACGGCATTGCCACCGCAACTCTTCCACCACATCTTTCTCCTCTAATCAGCTCTGTTACGCCTACTTCAGCACGTGGTAAATCAGTTTTTATTCATTCGCCTCTCCCTATGTTTTGTGTTGCCTTTCAACTTTGCGGTGTTAAAACAACCGGTATGTCAGATCCATACAAGATCAGAACTGGTTCCAGACCTATCAGTGAAATCGGATAACATAATCGCAAAAGAACCCCATAGTTATTTAATACAAAAGTACTGTTACCGCCATTACAACAATTACGCCAAGATGACAATTACAAGCACTTTCTTATACATTCCAAATGTAGTCAGCACCATATATCTATACCTCATTCTTAAATTCCTCAAGTCTCACGTCAGCAATGGTTTCCTCAAAGTCACTTTACTTTCCGCCAGTATCTCAACCGACAGCATCGCCATCAATACCCCGTCCCTCGAACCCACCTCTCCCTCCAGATTCCCTTTCCCTTCCCAGAATCCCCACCGCCGCTGCCCCAGACGCAGGGTAAACAAGCAGCCGCTGGGTCGGCGCTCGGGCTGCGGGGGCCGGGGCGGGGCGAGGGCGGCGGTGGCAGCCTGGCCGAGGGCGGCAAATATTAGATTTGTGAGCACAACGGGCTGCGTTCTCGCCGCTGCCGGCGCGGAACCAACCCACCTCCTCCTCCTCTTCGCCCCTCCCGCCCCGCTGTGCCCGCCCCCCGCCGTGCCTCGCCCCCGCCCAGCCACGCCGTCGCGCCTCTTTCCTGATGGACGCGAAATGCAAATCGTCGCGAATTAACTTTGCGTCCATATTCGTTGAATTCCTGAAGGCAAAGCAGAGATCGTCCGCGCGCGCGACGCGCTTGCGGAAGTGGGATGGCCGGTGAAGAAATCGAGAGGAGGCAGGAGGCGGCCAGTCTAAAGAGGCCTTTAATAGTGAAGCATAGGAAGGTCGTTCACCTTACGTGATGTGTATACGGAAATAAATATCTGAAGCGAGTAAGGCGGAAGGCGGATGTGGTGCGGGCTCCGTAATGGCGCGGGGTGGCGGAAAGTGTCGGGTCGTCGCAGACTAGGGAGCGGGGAGTAGCTGGTCGGCGCGTAGCTACCGTAAAGGGACGTGGCGCATAGAACGAGGTGGGGACGAGCATGTGGGGTGGCGCGCGCAGATGGCGATTCAGATCTACCGCGGTGGGAGAGGCGTGTCGGCCATGACGTTTCGGTGACTGGGTTGTTCCAGTTGGGAATGAGGGGAGAGCGTGGTGAGACAGAGCGAGGGAGACGGCAGTGTGGGGAGAGACGAGAGGCGGGGTTGAGGCACTGTAGCGAAGCGTGGCAGTGGAGAGGGATTGCTGCGGACAGGCGAGGTGAGGTGATGAGGATGGAGGGAACTGCCTGCGAGGATTTTTTCTCGCTGGCCGCGCGGCCGTGTAGCAGGTGGTTCGTGCGTACCACCGGACGAAAACGTACGAACAGACTTCCATTTTGAAACCGCGCAAAATCGTTTATTTTTGAACGGAAAGGTGTTTTTTTCCCTCACGAAAAGCATTTTATCCACTTCTCGTCGAGTGATGGCAAATGAGATTTGTGGAAGCATATCTATGTCCGCGCATAGAGAGATGAGATGGTCGCATTTGTAAATATGATAATTTAAAATCTCACATCAGAGGAGAAGTTTGTTTTTAAACTGTAAATCGCGCGGCGAATCATTGTAACTTCAGAAGCGATTTTTGTTACTAATTTCGCCTGCTCGAGCGTATCAGTGGTAGAGCGGATGCCAGCTTTATCACAGAAAGTAGCAAATTCATTTAATGTGTTTAAACATCGGGGAGTTCGTACCGGGCGCAGACATCGAATTCATCGGCTGACTGCTTTGATCAGAAGGATCTGTGGTTTCCCTAATATCTTCCAGGCGAATGCCAGAACAGAACTCTATACTACAGATCGCGAATGAAATTGTCTCCCCATTATATCCCCTAATCCGTACTGGGGCGATCAGCTTAAGTGGCTAAGGCATCGCCTGATGTCAAACAGTGACTGACTGGTAGGTCCTAGGTTTCGAGTCCTGACGGTGACAGGATTTACGACTTAAGATAGATGCCTAGGTCGAATACAGCAGCTGTCTGGATGTGAAATGTAGCGACCAGCTTCTCGGATCGGTAGTTTTCCGTGTTTTCTCTGTTCAACGCCAAGCGAATGCTATCGTACTCTAACAAACGGCCCACCAACCACGATTCTTCCCTCCTCTCTCTATCCTCACCCCCTTCCGTACACACCCACCCTCACACACACACACACACACCCTCACACACACACACACCCTCACACACACGTATGTGCACTACACTACCTCTCATGCCGGACGACCGGTCCCGGAGCTTAGAGCTAGTCCCGGCTGGGGCGGTGCATCCCGGGTGGGAGATTCCTGGTTGTGAGAAAACACGCCAGCCGACATGCAGGTCGACGCGGGATCTCGCAATCCAACTCGGATCTCCTCCACCGCCCATGACGAAACATGCACTACGCTTATGCGATTGATGAGCTTAGTCGTTGACGCGCCCAGAAACCAGAGAGAATCAATCAATCAATCGGAGTGGGGAAGATCTTCGTGTCCTATTCCACCACGTCACAATCGACATAACGTAGCAGGGAGGCCGTGCCAACCTTCAATGGCGCAAGATTAAGGAGGCAAGCAATTTTGTAAACAAAGATTCTCATTGGGGCAAAGAGTCTCATTCTTATTCTCACTGGGTTTTAGTCCAACAATTACTCGAATAATCTATTTAGAAGATATGACTTAGTGGACCAATTATAAGTTTCAGATTTCAAAATATTTTTTATTTTATCATAATGTTTCGTCTAGTTAGGAGTCCTTGGGGATGTGTCTATATTTACAGTGAATAATTTGTTAAATTAAATTTTGATTACACAATAAAAGGGGGCGATAAGAAAATAATATAAAATCATTTTTAAAGCTCTGGAGAGCTCCAGCACGATTGGAAGCAACGTCAGCAAAGAATTATGACAAAAAAACAATTTGATAGTTGACACTTGTAATTAATTCACAAACTCATAACTACTACAAACAATTACTTAATTACCATTGGATCAATCAGCGAAACAATAAAAAAAATTACACGAATGTGGCCTCCCAGCTTGCCACAAACCAACAACTAGTTCCAAGAGCATCGGCATGCGGGCATGTTAGCAAAGAGCGCGGTCGTACCTCGGTGCCTTGCACCTTGAGCTTCATGTGGTCCTCGCGGGTGGTCTTCCCGTCCTTGCGCTTCTTCCAGCAGTAGCCGTCCCGCCGGTAGCGCACCTTCTTGCGGGAGTAGAGCAGCATGGAGCCGCTCTTCGGCCTGCAACACACGGCGCGCGCGTTAGCCTCTCGCTGCCACCTCAAAGCGGCTCCGCACCACAGGCACACTTTGCGTCTAGTAATAGTAAATACAACAACAACAACAACAACAACAATAATAATAATAATAATAATAATATTAATGCTTATTCAATGACCGAGATCGCTAAGGCAGTAGTGTCGTAGCGATCTTGAACCACAAGATCGCGGGTTCAAAGTCCCGCTTCGGGCATGGTTGTGTTGTGTCTCTGTATGTTTGTAAGCGTCTATTTTATCATCATCATCATCATCATCATTATCATTTCTTCTCATCCCCCAGGGCTAACAACCTTGGGGTATAAAAATGGAATCAGCATTAAATTGCTGATTACTCCCTATAGAAAAGTAACGTGTAAATACCCCGATAATGAAATTTGAGCCCCGGTGGGACGTATTGCGTGGCCCTATGATGGCCGATTTGCGAAACAGAAGCAAATAATAATAATAATAATAATAATAATAATAATAATAATAATAATAATAATAATAATAATAACTTAATTTAAACTAAAATTAAAAAAAATAGCTTTACATTTTTAGAATTATAGAGATTTAAATAAGGTTTCGAGCTACCAGAAATGAACATGGAAATCAAAATAAACGTTTTTCTCGATCGTTGTTGAAGTTTAAGTTCAAATTAATTAAATTATTACACATTGCTAAATGATCGCAAAGATCTGTGACATATATCATTTCGAGATGTTCGGAGCCTCCGTGATTTATCGTTTGCCTAGTATCAATTTCAGCGAAATGTTGCTGCTACTATTGCAAATTGACTACTAGGTTAATAACATCAGTAGAGTTCAAATGAGAAACCAAATCCTTCTTTCAATTCCAAAAGACTTTAGGTGCCACCATTCTTAAAATATTTTACGTTACATTTTCTAATTTGATCTGAGCGATTTCCTAATAAGGGATTATCTTACGAGGATATCTAATTTTGCAGTTTGCGGGGCAATGGAATATTATAAAAGTAGGATATTTTTCAAGTTTCCAGGCATCAAATTACCCAAGTTCGACTAAGTTAAAAATGGAATAAAATGTAATTATTTTTGACATTTCAAACGTTAAAGTTTTAAAATATTTAGGTCACAAACAGCTCCAAGACCTCTTTCCTACTTTAACATGAGTAAATATGGAGTAATAGTTTCAGCATCATTACATGGCTATACATCCCGCATTCAAATTGATTTTGAGTAAACTGAAATGTATTAATATAGTATGAAGGGTACCTAAGATTATTAATCCATCTAAACATTACGGATTTTTTCGGAAATTGATTCGAACATATTGTTTCTCATGCTAGGTATACATATTACACAATAATGCAAATGTAACCAACACTGCAAGCACATTTCTACAGGTTCAATCATATTACGAATTAAAATTTAAATCTCGCATAACTGATTAATACTTAATGTTGAATCCGAACCCAATTCATTGCAACAACAAATTAGCAGTTCTAGAGCACAACGTGTACATTTTGGAAACAAAAAAGGAATGAATTGGTAAATAATTGTATACAGTGGTTTTATCAATCATTATATCTTCCCGAACAAACTACATACGTCAAATTCATTTCGTTTTTCAAGCTCATTAATAATTTAAAACAAACGCTTCAAAAAATGGTTTTGATGACACCACAACCGTCTATACCAGATCATATTTCAATTATCCCACTTTTATAGCAGTTATACAGCGCCCATTGCGGACAATCCGTTCGCACAGGGACCTCGTTTGCCATGACGCCAGCCCCAAAAACGACAAAGAATCGAACAAAAAAGAATACTATTAGGGCACCTAATGCAATGCTGATGACACAGACAAATCAAATCACCGCAAACACAAACGGGCGCTGCGTGTGCAAGTCGCATTACGCGCCTAAACAAAAACAAAGGACTGTAAAGCGAGGGGGACGCGGTGCTGCGCGTGTTCAGGGGTTGGCTCCGCGCGGATGGGGGATTGCGGTGGGTGGAACAGCGCCGGCCGGAGCCAAAGGATGGGAGAAAGAGAGAGAGAGAGAGAGAGAGAGAGAGAGAGAGAGAGAGAGAGAGAGAGAGAAGAAAGAGAGGCACAGAAAAATAGTGAAGAATGAGTGAAGCAGAGGGGGGCAGGGGCAAATGGAGAGAAAAATAGATAAGAGATAGGTAGAATGAAGACACGTAGAGAGGAAACAGAGGGGGGCGAGAGAGAGAGAGACAAAGGGAGTAAACTGAAGACAAGAGGGAGGGGAGGGGGAGAGAGAGCAGGCAGTGGAAAAGAAATTGGGAAGGAAGGTAGGTATGATTATGGTACTAAAGCTAGAGGGTTCTCTGATGAAGTGAATCTTGTCATGTTTCAAATAGAGGGTCAGAGGAACCTACATTCAAAATAAGATGAAAGGCTCCTCACTGGCTGCTCTGCTGGATCATATACAACCTTACGTTTTTGTTGTTACATCACGAACATCGTATAGATCGGCATGAATCGGGAAGATTCGGTGAGAGAGGGCAAGCTTCATGAGGATATATGAATGCTAGCAGGTACATTCATGCGGCACGGTTGGCACAACATCTGAAACGACCGACCACATTACTGATTGTTAGATACAACGCTGCATTGCGATTCGTAACTCCCATCTACCGTCCCACTAAACAAGATAACACAAGCGAATAAGGACAGACCTTCGGAGAAGAATCCGGCAGAGCACGAGCGCCTCAACGGCGATCCACAGGTCGCGAGAGGGGCGGGGCGGGGGCGGGTGATGAGAGGGGTGCGCTCATGCGGAGCTCACCAGGTGGAGGGAGACGGGAGGAGTCGGGGCAGATTCGGCAGGAGCCCGCGGGAGAGAAGAGATCGCCAGATAACCCCAATTGAAGGGATGCCTCCGGGCAGTGCGGCGCGGCGCGGGGCGCCGTGGAGCAGCAGGCGGCCAACGAGCCCGTCGGGGAACATCCGCGCGAAGCGAACGGCCCTTCATTTCGAGGGCGCCTTGAGTGATACCTGACCGCCTGCAGCCGCGCCAGCCTCCGCCCTGCTCCGCTCTGCACCACCGCGCTCCGCCCCGTACCACGTCGCTCTCACGCACTACCTTCGTCCCGCTCTCAGAAACCCCGCCAACGCTCCGCACGCGAGCACGGTCTCTGGGTAAAGATGGCCAGCACGCTCGCTTCCCGACTTCCACTGACGCACACTCCATGTGGAATTTGTTGTGGAGGCAGAGGGCTCTTGGCAGGTTTATAATGATTTATTCAAGTAGCTGAATAATAATAATAATAATAATAATAATAAAGACGATTTGATGGCCGAATTCTTTTTAGGCAATAGTGCCGTAGCGCTCTCGGAGCAGAAGATCGCGCATTCGATTCCCGCCTCGGGTATGGTTGTGCGTCGCTCTATGTTTGTGTGCGTCTATTTCATCATTCATCATCATCATCATAATTTCATCCCATCGCCCAGGGATAACAACTCTGGGGTATAAAAATTCTCCCTATAGAAAAAGTACCGGGCACCTACAACGATAATCAAATCTGAGCCCGTGTGGAATGCACACATCGCGCGTCCTCATGATGGCCAATTCGCCAAATAACAACAACAACAATAATAATAATAATAATAATAATAATAATAATAATAATAATAAAATGACAGAAAGAAAAAGCTGCTGTAATGTCGTGTTGACATAACGTGCAAACTATTGTTGCCTTGGATAATTTTGATAACCCCTGCAGCAGCGTGTATCCAAGAAAGATGGAAATAAACACTACCTTGCTGATCAGTCTTCCTCAGGTACTTAGAAAAATCAATTTTCAGATTCACCTTGCGTCTGGGTCATCGCACTATTTCCCTCTTGGCTCTGTTCCCTGCACGTGAATTTGCTTGTTGCTTTAAACCCTTCCAATTAACCGCCAACGACACGCATGATGAAATTAAACTCGCACAAAACTGAAATCACCAGTTACTGATTACTGCCAACTTACTCGCCGATCTTCTTCCGAACAGTCATGAAGCCGTAAAGATGCATGCACGCCAGCACGCGCATTTACTCCAGGCGAAATACTCGTTTGCCAAAATGATCGCCGAGCATGTTTGATTTCCCTAGTTGATTCACTTTTCAAAAGTAACGCCCCCACATGTCCGATTTTATTCAAACCCTCTTTTTAAATACTCCCCATACTAATATCAAAAAAGTGTGAAAATTTCAGCGAAATCGGTCGAGGAGTTTTTGCGTCTACAGGCAACAGACATTCATTCTCCCGAGAGATTGAAAAGTGCATTTGCATATCATTAGGAGACACAGTGTTAATGTTCGTGTCATGCCATATCTTGCTCCTGCTAAACCATGTTTTCTCACCTTACCACACTGCCCTACACCTCTTATGTGCGTTGAATATTGTGCCAATGGACTGAAAGCCGCCCGATTACATATAGAAACCTACCAGGGAAGATTTACCCGCCCCAACGTGAGCTACTGCCGCTAGGGCTTATCCTCACCTTCTCCTTGTCGTAAGGGGGCACAGTCAAGCTGGCATTGGGATTCTCCGGAACGCAACGCTCCACCGGAATGTCTACCGACTTGGGCCGCCTTGCCAATCCTATCAACTTCCCACGTTGGCACCGGAGTCGATTAACATCATTCACAATGCGCTGCGTCGAGTGCCTAACCAATTGCTGGCGACAAGTGGGCATCTGCCACAACGAAGCCAAGAGCATAACTGGGGGCCACTCACGGACTAAGGCCCGGGAGGCTCTGCTCAGAGCGAACGCCGTTGACGGGACTTTGCTTCGCCCTTCGGGTCGCTTTCGGCCCTTTGCCTTCGCCATCGCCACCGCCATCGCCATCGCCATCGCCATCGCCACCGCCGCCGCCATCGCCGCCGCGACTGCGACCCGACGTTCTCCGCTTCCACCCTCCACAGATTCCCCGCCCGCCCCCCTCCACTTGTGGCAACGCTTCCTCCCGCCATTGCCGTGCGCTCCGCTCCGCCCGTGACGACCCCGCCCCTCCCGCGCCGGGGCAATTCCCATCAGGCCCCGGTCCCTCGTTAGCCATAGAGCATCTCGGAAACTTCTCACGAAGGCAGCGTATCGCGTTATAACTTGAAAACACAGGAGGGCAGAGCACACGCTATATTGCATATCTTTATTTTAACGCGGCGTTTCGTTAAGAATACTAAACTCCACCGCACGCAGCCGTCGGCGGAAGGCGGCCGTTCGCAGGATGGCGTTTTCAGCGATGCGGCGCGATGATACGCCAAGTCCTAACTGTTTTTCTTTCGCATTTTCCATGAACTGAGGATCGCGGAACTCTAAGATGCTCCCAGCAATGACGTTCTTTGAATTCTAGTTTGCAAATAAACAAAATTTGAAATATTGCAGAGGAGAAATATGAATTGCCAATGCACAATGTTGAGAATATAAACGGCACACAAAAGGTTTCTCGAAAAGTTCATTGGTTAAAGTTCAAGTGATTTACATTCGCAGGAAAGCAAATGGAAAATTGAATTCAAGAGATAAAATAACATTTATTTTAATCTTATATTTCCCATTTTCAAGAATCCAAAATGATGTGATGTCTTTTATACTAGAAACGAGAAATTCATTGAAGCAAACAAGATGTAACCTTCCGTTCTTTTATTCTGTACTCTTCTACAAATAAAAATAGTTTCCATTTTACTACAATATATCAGTTAAGCCACCCAGAATAACAACAACTAAAACTTGTTGCTCTACATTCGCGAGAATCAATAAAATAATACTGGACGCGTACAGAGACCGATGAGAATGAAGCTCACATTGTTCATATAAATTGTAGATTAATCTTATAAAAAGAAATGTCCCCAAGATTATGTATACTGTCTGTATCTATGGCAGATCGTTATAAGAGCACTTAGAAAAGTAAATGCGGGGGCAGAATCGTGGATTGAGACGCTTTCCCTGTACGAGCCGATCGGATCTAAAATTGAAATAGACGACCGGCAATACCATTTGAAAAGCAAATAGCGGCCCTCCCCGCGGAGGAAAAGAAAAGCCGTCACGTGAGAAATCAATGAGCGACCTCTCCGCATGGCTCCGTACTAGAGGCCCGATTGAGCGTACCGTTCGGATGCCTTATCTCCGAGGCCACGACCCGCTCCCCAATAACCGGCGCGCCCCGCCCCCCACGGTAATGCCCCGCCATAATTTGCGGGAAAAGGCGAACGAAATTGCAGGGCGGCCGCAGAAGCGACGCGGAGGACTCGCAGGGAGAGGGCGACTGGGTCAGGCGGGGACAGCCGACGCGGTGGGGGCGGTGCGGTCAACGGGACGCTCTGCTAAAAGGGGTTGGCGGGGAAGGGATTAGGCATGGTCTAGAAGGATGGAAAATTCAGCAAAGGGCGGAGGGAGTTCAGGGAGGTGGGGAGCGGAGGAGAGTGTCGGCGGGGAACGTGGACGGGGGAACGTTGGCGGGGGAACGTTACCGCGACACATATCGCGAACGCTTCGTCGGGACATGGCCCTGCGTGAAATGTTGGCAGCACGAGCGTTGGCCAGCGAGGACGTGTGGCGGAGGTTGTTCGCGGGGGATGAGTCGCGGGATGTTTGCGAGGGCTGGGATGGCAGGGAATGTTGACGGGATGTATAGCGCGGGATGTGGCGAGGATGTTGGCGGGGATGTTGGCGGGATGTTGGCGGGGATGTGGCGGGGGATGATTGGCGGCTGTTGGCGCGGGCGCGTGATTGGCGGGGAATTTGGCCGGGCAGAATGCTACGCTGGGCGAATGTTGCGGGAAGATGTTAAGCAAAGGGCTGTGCGCCGACGTGCCCTGTGCGCGCGCCGCGCGTGCCGATGCTTGACCCGAGCGCATATTGGCGGGACTGTTCGCGGGGACGTTAGCGACGTGCAGATCGCGATGTAGTGGGGTATCCGTCCACATTCGAGTGGAATCCTTGGTCCTTCTTCCGTTCCTCACACGACAAGCAAAGCTTTGCGACCTGATCGATGACCTTTACTTCCTATTACCGTTGTCAGAACTCATAGGACCGGACATATACTACGTTCAGGTCCCGTCGCAATGAGGACGCGATTGAGAATATTCGAAATACAAAAAAATGGGTAACACTGTTGTCCAACGAGTTCTCAGTAATCTATCAGCAACGAGGACAGAAGAGGCGGCAGGTTTTCTCTCCACTGGTTGATGCCTCCAGTACCACCCCTCCCCTTTGCATCCAATTTCCTCCCCCCAAACCCATCTATACCTACATGCTCCCCAATCCCGCTTCCTCCCCCCGGGTCTGCACCTATACGCCCCGGGGGGGGGAAAAGACGAGAACGAGGTAACTTCATATGACACAATGCTAGCCGGGGTTCCAGAGGTGCCGTCGTAGAGTACCTAGGTACCAACCGCCATTCACTCAGGCGGCAAAAAGTGGCCTTTATGATATCGTATTAATAAATAATTCATTTACCTTCAGCGAAAAAAGCCCACCTAAAAACTGAGACGAGTAGGGAAGACCACAATTAACCAGGACAAACTCCATGAGCAAGCGCGCGGCAGCGATAGACTACGGCGTAGATCGAGTAAGAACGGAGTGGTGTGATTTGAGAGGCCGCAATAAAATTAGCGCGGTGGTTCGGTCGCTGAGGCCTGGCTAGTCGATGGATTATCGGGGAAGGGGGTCCCGGGAAGAGGCCGGTGGGAAGGTCCGAAAGCAGTCCGGCGAGTCTTCAGGGAGAGAGCTCGAGGTTCACGCCCCTCAGCTCCGACCCGTCGTCGTCGAAGACAATTAGGCCGCAACGGCAAAAGGTGCAAAAACGAGATATATGCATATGATATGCCGTGCGGACCCAACGCAGAAGACTATCGCTACGTAGACAGTAGAGCATGGCTATAATCTATACAATCAAGATATGGCTGTAAAAGAATCATTATAAACAAGACGGAACCAAGCAGCTTTAGTCTAGACCTTGCTTTGAAGACGCTCATATGTCAACAGCAGTCCGAAGTCGACTTAATTATATAAACGAAGTCTTGAGAGACTTGCTACACGTAAAAGTCTTTGCGCATCAGTAGGTGAACAAGACAAGGACCTCTCACACA
Organism: Gryllus bimaculatus; assembly: GCA_017312745.1. Classification (NCBI taxonomy): domain Eukaryota; kingdom Metazoa; phylum Arthropoda; class Insecta; order Orthoptera; family Gryllidae; genus Gryllus; species Gryllus bimaculatus. Next base: position 5,767,587 of record BOPP01000072.1, on the reverse strand, counting down.
TCAAGAACTCTTTATTCAAATGATCGATCAAATTAAAGCTGAATTGTCACAAATTAGAGTGAAGAACTCTCTTTTCTAGTAACAAAGTACAGAAATCCTGTGATGAAGAGTAGATGCTCTTCAAGAAATCTAATTGTACACTATTGCTACCCCCAGAATGTATTGGCTGGCCACAGGGAGTATCTGTTTTGAGCTACGCCTATTCCCCAGCCAACGTGACCATCAATGAACCATTGTAAATTGATGTCATTTATGTCTCAGCACATATCGCATAATCGCGAAATTACCAATGCAAACAAGTGACAAAGAGGAAGAAACGTCTATGAATAACTGAAATATACAATGCCGAAAAAGTAATGCAAATTAAAGTTAAAACCTGTATCATAAGATCAAATAAAGAAAAGTGTAAAATGAATGTATTAAAGTCAAACGAGATTGTACTCTTCTGTAATCCAGTATTGCATCTACTCTCATTTCTGACGTTACACGCATACATTAACAAAATATGTGTATTGTGTGGCTGCACACCACGAGTTGCACGACGGTCAGTCTTCAAAGAGAGAAAGTAATTGGAGACGACATATGGCATCCAAGCCAAAGGTACACAACGAGCGCATATAGAAAATTTTACACCATTCAGTATTCCAACGGTCACACAAATAATGTCGACCCAGATTCCATGAGCGTACCCCTGCAGCTAAAGTTGGAGTCCCAAGGCGGAGCGAAGTTTTTTGATAAGGCGTCGGCGACAGATGAGGAGCGGAGTAAGCTTAATCCGTCGACGGGATAGTGTGCGCAGACAAGACTGCCCGCTGTCAAGGGCGGGACCGGAACTGTCCTCCGAACGCACTTAAACGAAACCGCGCACCGCAATGCGGACCTGCTGCGTCGCTCGCCCGCGCGGGCTGCGGGGTAGACGCTTGTGATAAGACGGCCATCCGGCCCATGAGAACTTGAAAAAGGCGCTTAAAGACAACCCTGCGCCGAGAATTGGAACGCATAAACGGAGACGCAAACCACAGCGGCAGTCCACTCCCAAGACTACAGAAACCCCTGCCGGAGAACCAATCGACAGACCGCGAGAGATTGCGACCAGTTAGTCAGCGATAAAAACGACACGGCTGATAGATTCCGCCTGTCGCGGACGACACCATATTATAATCAGTATAGTCCCGTTAAGTCTCCAGTTGGAGAATTGAAGTTAAATAGCTCAGGACCCGTAACGAGTGTAACGAATCACACATGCTAATATAGCATGACGATCCCATTCAGAGCCGAATCTACAAACGTCGACGAGCCCCGATGGACCCACAAATGAACCTGAAAATCATACACTCTCATGCCAGAAGGTAGACACCGACTTACCAAGCTCTAAACTGTGTGTAGCTTGAGCCTCTCACGCGCTCAACGATGTACGCTTCCGTTATAGCTGGCAGTTCGCACGCGAAGCTATTAGGAGAGTGGATAGAGACAAGGTGGCAGAGAGAAGATGAACGCCAAAATCAGCAGCCGGATCTCGGGACCGCCGAATCTCGTGCGACAAAGCCGTAACGGAGCCGCTCCTATATTTGTCTGACAAGGCATCTTGGTCCCGTGCCGCGACGCTCGCGTGCTAGACTCTGAAAAAAGAAGCACAAAAAAAAAATATAAACTATCGTAAAGAATTCGCAGGGCTCCAATACGATAGGCACCCGCAGGAGCCCGCACACCCGTTAACTTCGGAAGCGTAAAATTCATCAGCCCTAGTAATTTAGCTGTGTCAGAAAATACCTACTCCTTCGTCCCAAGAGCACTCAGCGATAACAGTCTGGAATAACCACCCAACTGAACAGTCATTCAACATTACATTCAGAACATCTGCAAAGTCACTGCGTTAACCCATAAGCAAGCGAAATATTAAATCAGTTTTCCAAAACTCGCTGGCATTGACCGCCGCACTAGGCCAATGACCGCGCCTTACAGCGGCAAAGCTCTTCCACTTACATCCCTCCGCACTCAGGGTGCCCACGCTCGCCGACGTCCGCTCCGCATTGCTCGAATGACAACTACTACGGTCCGTCTCAACCCAATGCGTCGTAAGTCTCTGGCACGGATGTTGGCGAATATCAGGGGTCCAGTTCTATATGCGAATGCCACTATGCAGCGAGTGCGGCGGATACTACAATGTTTGGCATCGCCAATTAATATCGACTGCGATTGCCATCAGATCAAAATGCGTACTCTATAGTTTAATCCAATGACCTTAAGAAATGTGAACCCTAAATGCTCGCAAAAAGTCCACACACGAACAAAACCAACCCAGAGACGAGTCATTAATTACTAGTGAAGAGGGTCATTTCATCCTTGCTTATATGTAGAGTAACTTATGGTCAATATAAAATCTTCGTCCTTATAATAGAGAATAACACACTTGTTCCTTAAAATAGCTATTGATTCCCAGTAACTGATGGCGATTTTAAAATCTTAATTTCGAAAGATGTGCATCTTGAGCCGTATTCCTATTCTATTTGTTACTACTGATTGTTAGACGAAAGTAACACCCACCAATTCTCTGTCTAGAACAGGCTTCTTGTCCGTGTGACATTCTCTTTGAAAAGGCACAAATCTCTTGCTTCTCTCATATCACGAACCAGTATATGAAACTCAGGCGAGTGCTGACCTCTGCGAACAGCCAGTTGGAGGTGAACATAACTAACGAATTGGCCGTAAACTTGGTGTAGAATATCAACATTGTACTCTCTACACAACAGGACTGCAGTGAGTCTCAGCAATATGTCGCATCTAGACAGAGTCCTGAACTAGAACAAAATCGAGCAAGTATAGGCACCTATCATTCATAAACAATATACAATGAAATGAGGGATGAGACGAGCGCTATTGCCTTCCCGCTAAGCTCGCGAGAAAATAACTGAGGATTTACAGGGGCGGATAGAAGGACAGATGACCCTAATTTGATATATAAATATTCATTACGAGGCAAGCAATACCAGATCTCTATGGCCGTAATAACAACTCGAAAGGGGGAAGAAGCGTCGAGTTCAAAAAAAAAATGAGACTAAAACGATAAGAAACATGAATATACGGCGGGAATACGCACCTGTCGTAGGATAGCAACAGGAAAACAGATCCAAATACGCGAAACAAAAACCATACTAGTACTAAAGAAGAAGCGTAGGCCATTCTATAATATATCTGAGTGACAAGACACGCTTAGCTAACACATGATTCATTTATATGCTATAATGCGAAACTAAAGAAAAGAGACAGCGAGCACAGAAAGCATCATGCATGAGAGAAGTAAAGACAAAGAAGCAGTGCCAAACTAGGCTATAGAATACGAGCATGCGTCGCCACTGAAAACCCGGCCCCTATTAGATGACGCCTTCGTATAAGCGACCAGTGAGGAAAACAACTAAAGTAAGTACCAGAGAGTCACTTATTAGCACGAAAACGCAGAAAAATCACGGAAAGGAGAACAAGCAGCCTTGTTCGCCTAGCTTGTAGATTCTTAGCGAGACCACTAAGGCAGCGCCGGCTGTAAATGTCAGAGTGACGCCTGAGCGTCCCACCAACCTTTCAATCGCGCGTAAACTGCGTCATGCTCTCTCAATTATCTGCGCCGGCATCCGAGAATCTGCGCGTATAGCGCAAACTTAGGTAAAAGAGCGGGACGGAGCGGCTCGTCGGAGCCGTGGGCGTCCGAGAGCGCCTGCGCGGGCGCCACAGCCTGGGGGCCGGAGCAAGCCAGCCGCCAGTTCCCGACAACCCATAATTCCGTTTCATATGGCGAAGCGGCGGGGCTGTCCGGGAGCGAGGATTGGAAGCGGATGACGGCAGCCTACTGTCGACTCCTTACCTGTCTTCTGCCCCAGATATGCAGCCGCACGTGTCGGAAGTCACGGCGCAGTCGACGTCTACCACAGGCGTCGCCCTGGGGGTCTTCTTGCGCTGTTTGCTCCGAGAATTGTGTGCGGTGACACGAAAGAGACCTACTTACAGCGCGTCTGCCGATGGTGGACCTTGGGACCGGTGCCGTGTTTTGTCCGGCCGGCGAAGTAGCCTAGCCGGTTCGCAGCCGGTTTCCCGAAAAGATGGTTTAAGGGGGAGTAGAAGAACAAAGAACGCACCGAACGCAGGGCTACCAAAGCGCAAAGCTCTTTAAAAAACGGCAAAAAGAGTAAAGAACCCTACTAAGAGAAATACAAGAAAATTATAAGAAAACGCAGGGACAAATTTGTATTATGCTCCTAATTGCCAGCGTCGCCGCAATTAACGTAAAGACAGCGCGCCTGCACCAATCCCACGGCGTGGATCTTCGGGCGAGGGTCTCAGTATTGCGTCGTCCGTATCAAGTAAAAGTGACTTAGTGAGATCAAGTAGAGAAACTGATCCGTAGCGAAGAGTAGCGTCTCCCTGGAGATCCACCCATTTGAGCGGGTAGAGCGGGACGATCAGAAGATCCAGAGCATCAAGCGGCGCCTGCAGGCTACCCAAATGAATATTATCCGGCGGACCACAGACCTACTGGGGGGATGCACTGTGACGTATAGGGCGACGAGTAGTTCTGAGCTCAAATGGAGGGGCACGAGAGACGCTCAAAGAACGGACGAGAGGAGTACTAGCCAGGCAGCACGAAAAACCCGAGACGAGTCGTGGTACGAATAGCAAGTCTGGACCTGACGAGGAGATGCTTGGAGAAACAGAGATAGTGGGGTCGAGACCGTTGGATAAAGGACGACCATGGACGCCGAAGATTATGCCGAGAGACGACGAGATCAGCTTACCAGGGGCACGACCAGAGAAGGTCCAATATGATTACAACAGAACAGATTGAGCGAAAGTCTCCCGGCAGTATGCCGCCTGCCAGTGAGATATACCTAGATGCGTACTGCAGCCCGGAGGCGCCACTGACCCGGAGCGTGGACTTACACTATCTCAGGCGAGGAGAGGCCTTCCCTTGGTTGCCCCACCCTACGGTACGACGGATAAGCTCTCCCCAGGTGTGGAGACAGACACCTGCTGCACGCGTATTCGGCAGAAAGGGCGCGCGAGAGAGGAATTCCGATAGCCAGTTGCAAGAAACATATGCGGAGGAGAGAAGTATTAGCCGTAAGAAATGTTCGGAAATCATTAGTCCTACGGCAACGTGAAGATTATTTTCCAATGTTGATTGCGACGTAGTTATTCACACGGGCCTACAGACGAAAAATAGCAGTTGCTTATAGTGAAAGGACGAGAGAAACACTAACATAGGCATCACTCTGAAAGAGTCAGTGACGACTGGCAGAGAATTACTTTAGAGGTGCTACATTCTTGTGCGATGCGGAACCTAGTTTCGACATAGATAGTCTCGACCCCGGAGACTGGTGCTATTTGTGGACTCATGCGAAATGTGACCCCCCTGATGCGTATGAAATTATTCCATCATGACCTCCGCTAGATGCAAAGTATATAGTTACTTATTAAGTTGGTACGGCCAAAATCCTTTCAAGCTCACCATCTGGGACAACGGTGATAGAGATGTAACACAGTATAAGATTGAAGAGTAGAGATGACCCACAGACAATGTAATTGCTTCCACTAAATTCGCCTACGACCGATAATACTATAGCAGATTGCGCGATTTCTTATTGCGCACTACTGAGAAAGATGTCATTACGCTCCATCTTACTACTACATACTATCATGACATTACCGGAGCATGACACAAAATATCGTCAATCATAGATTAAGCATATAAAAATGCGTATACCGTGTGAACAATCAACATGTTTCCTGCCCCTCGAGTGTCCCCGGGGAAATATGAGTTCTGGTTGAAAGTAATATGTACCCGACAGGTTGAAATGACCTATTTGTCCTTTTCTTGAATGAGATTGGTAATGACGAGGGTTTGTGCGTCGAGGCCGGAAACTAAAGTCAACACAACACCGAAAAAACCGCATTCTCGCCTGAGGAGGATATATGTTCTAAATCCAACTGCAATTAAGTTAACATTTTTGTCAGCCCAAAATTCTCTTAAATCTCTAGTTGACTTTCAAGCTTCAATTATAATTTCTCTATCCACTATTGCTTCACTGGTTCACGCCGTCTGATAACTCTGTCCTAAACAGACGAGATAATATACTTAGGCGTATAAACTTTAACTTTCCGACATGAGACATACTAGAGCGAGTCGAATAAATTTATAAGCACAAGAAGTACTTAAAACTTTCTCGTTGTTCTTTAGTGAATTTTTAAAGTGCCAAAAGAAGCAGAGAGGAAACGCTTGTTACAAAATAGATATATACGGAGTCTAACTAAAATCTTCCGATTAATACTCAGATTTATTGGTATCCAGAGCAAACATCAAGAGCGATTAATTGAGGACTCGTATGTACCATCTAAATGCTTAAGTAAAAATACATACATTCGGAGGGATGCGTTAGTGACAGCCTTAATATTAAACAAGATGGGTAGCTGTAAGCTTTGTAGTAACGAAGGAACAAATAGGAAGTCCACAAATAGTGTAGTAGACACAAATAGAAAGCTAACAATGGCGATGTTTAAATAATGTCGCGTAGGCAAAGACGAACACGTATATCAAGACGTCTCCGATTGTACGGTAACCCCAAACTACTGCCAGATGTGAATCCCATGAAAGTTGTCTAACAGAAACCAGTGGCCACACCTATATCTTATTTATTAAATCAAAGCAGCTTATGCAGTGGTCAAAATGCCAGATATGCTATGCAATATCGCAGTTCATTGGATGTGGACTTATAAGTGGAAATGGCCGAGACCCAAAAAGGAGTGCAACGCTGCAGACCAATACCTCCAATAAGTCATAGTGGTACAATTGATGATATCGTGAGGTATGCATACAGAGAGCACGTTCACATGTGCTTTTTCAGACTAAAACTCTTAAAACTCATGATTACTATAGATACCGATCCCACATGCGGATATACTTCCCACATTTATAGGGAATTGAAACAAACGGTTGCCATACATCTCATTGTGTCTTCTCACATCAATTGGCCTATGCACAAGTTGTATTTAAGTTTCTTGAGACATACTTCGTGAAAATACAAAATAGGACTAAAGTGCCTCGCATGAGTGATTCCTTAACCACTTCGCAACAACTCATTCTTTTCTTCCCACTAGTCCTCATTTGGATGAAAACTGGCTCGTTTATTTATTACATCCATCCAGCGAATCTCTAGCAATAACTTTTCATCTATGATATTAGGAGATCTTAGCTAAACCCTCTGATGGCTAGCTGTGCCAGGTGTTCTAACCTGCGATTTTTAGAGGGTTTGCCCCGCTGCAGCTCTGGGGCCGGTGGAATGAATGCAAGATTTTTCACACAGAGTTGTGCTTTTTAGTTGAGGCATGAGACGCAAGAGGTAAGGTGCGAAAGTTGGTTGGTCCAGATCGAGTTAGGGCAATATAGAGTATACATCAATACTCACCAGATTGTAGGTGTGATTATCACGGGAGGCAACTGCGAGGGGCAAGGCGTGTCGCTGAGGATCCGCTAATCGCTCTGAGTGGGACGTAGAGTGCAGAGTGCCAAGTGAATAAGCAAGCCGGCGTCGCGCGCTGCCTCCGCGCCTCACTAACATACAGGTCCCGCGAGGAAGCGCATCCGATCGAGCCCTGACGCTCGACATCCGGTCTCCGCCCAAATCGCAAGAATCCCGGTCCCTCTCCGATGTCCGATCCGGTAACGCGCTCGCCCGCTCCGCCACTACCGCCCGCCTCGCCCGTCAGCCGATTTCGACGGCACGGCACGTACAGATCTTACTATCCTCTCCCCTCTTCCTCAACAGGCGACACTCGAAGATAAGGGCCTCCGTCAGTGGAGTCGAACTAGTGTATGACTGGAGCCTTTCCTATGCCACAGGCAGGGAAAATGTTGGCCCCGACGAGTCCGAGACTGAGAGTGGGTATGTCCAGCTTGTGTCTGGACTTAACACAAGACGCACTGCACATTAAGTGGTCGAAATGTCTCGAACACCCCCAAGGGAGAGCACAACCTACGAGGACCTGCTGGACAGACACCCGCGTCAGACTAGCCCGTAGGAACTAATAATCGTCCTCAGTGTTCTCGTGACATCGTCGTACGACGATGCGTGCGCGACCTGTCTCCCGCCTCCTCTCCTGTATAGACAGCGCCTCACTTCCAAGACCACCATACAAACCGGTTTGTACAGACTTCTTCCCCTCCAGGAGTGACCTCCATTGCTGCTGAGGCGCACGCCCTAGCCGGGAACAAGACCCTAATCCTCGCCGTTCTCGACCCACCACATTAGTAGACTAGCCCGTGACCAACGCGTGTGCACCGAGGAATCCTGATAAAGTAAGCTGAATAAGTTTCTTTTGTTAAACGAGCCGAGTCCACCCTTCAGTCGTCAGGCCGGCGATAGGAGACAGGCAGCAGAAGGAACGAAAAATGGACCCAAGCGAGCAGAACGAGCGCGCAGCGTCCGGAGAACCCCGCATTGTTGGGTTGAGACCGAATTGATAAGCAATGCGTCTTTGTATTAATCAAAGCAAAAACTATGAAAACCATGTAGCGCGCCATCCCCAATTCTCTGCCATTAAGCAGGCTAAAATTCGACCTAAGCTACAGGGTTTCGCGCCAGGAAAGTCCGTCCGCAGCACCGACCCGAGTCAGCGGGCCTGCCTCCGCCGTCGGTTCCCGCCCTCAGCTTCGCCCCCATGCGCGGCGCTAGTGTCGCCATGCATCCATATCCCCCCTCCACCGGTGCTTCTACACCACTCCGCCAGGATGCCCAGCGTGCCCTTGGTGCTCGTCGATAAGACACATAAAATTTGTATGATTACTTATTCAGGTGTCGACACATTTCCTGCGCACTGTATTAAAAAATTGTGTGAAAAATTTTTCCACCGGCGGGAGCGGGGAAAACCTTAGATCTCCAGCGTTAGAAGTGGCCTCTATGTAACAGCACACCCCCGCTGTAACTCCTTAAACAACTTAGTTTTCAACTGTAGATGTAATCAATCATCCAGTTATTGAAATGGAAATAACAACGGTTTGTGGTGATATCGGTAGCATCTTCTAATGAATAATAATACATGCGTCGTCATTGCCAACAATATATATTTTATTAAAAAAAGCAGGCCTTTCGATGCTTAGCCATCATTCATCAGTTTTCTGCATGCTATGTAAAGCCACAAAAACGATTACCTTGGTCGTCAGTTTTTGGGCGTAAGCGTTTTTTGTGGGCTTCCATACAGCAGAAAACTAATGATGATGGCTAAGCCATCGAAAACAGCTGCTTTTTAATAAACATCATTTGTTGGCACTGACGACGCATGTAACTCTATCTTTCATATTGCAAAGGAGAGCTGTTAAGCCCAGTCTACTCGTGATAGAAAACGATGTCGAGCACGAATTTAGTCTATGAATAAAAAATGCACCTTATTTCTTTTAAAAGTAAACCATCTATTACCTCTATAAAATCCGCTATCATCACGCGGATGCTTGGCTAAGCCAGAGGACAAACGCCTTACCTCGACTATTTCCTGTAGACCAACAGTTATCTCTTGAGAAATAATTAACAAACATAATATACAGAAAAAAAAATAAAAGAGATACACATAATAAACAATTATAACACATATAAAAAATACAATAACAAAAAAGAAATAACAAAGAACTTAGCTAAATATAAACAAAAATAGACAGCGAAAACAATAAGCAAAGATAAATCACTAGAACACAAGAGTCATATCAACAAATACAACAAAGGAATAAAATAGAAAAATAAATATATAATAATATAGAGAGAAGATTAATAAAATTAGAAAAAAAAAATAAATCAAAGAAAGATAATAACAATACAGAGATTATACATACAGAATATCATGAATAATAACTAGACCCAATCAGAAATTAATACAAATCATCACATAAAAAGAAACGAACAAAAAAATAGAGAAATACACAATAACACAAACCACATATCACACAGAGGAAAACATAACAAGAACAATCAAATGATAATCTAATAAAAAAAAATAAATAAATAAATATACAGTCAGTAAAACGCAAAAAATGACTAAGAAGATGATCAAATAAACTATCAACAGAAGGCCAAATAAAATACTAAAAAAAAAAATGAACATAATAAAACATAAAATGATATACACATTAACAAATATTACCAATAATCAACAAAACCAAATAAACTCTATCGAAGATACTCAGAATTACATAACATAATAAACAGAGAGGAAAGGAATACAAAATAACCGAGCAAGAATAACGGCCCGATCATTTTAATAGTTTCCCGGAAAGTGGCACTATCTCCTCATGTACCCCCAATCGAAGCTATGCGGCGGTGACGTGGAGGGCTTGAGTGTTTTTTACGTTTCCACTATAAAGTTACTCTGCCTAAAAACTGGAATACAACTTGAAATCACTACTTGTAGATATAAGAATCAATTTATTACATCCCTCGCATAAATCACTTTCCACCTGGAAAATCATCCAAATATCCCTGCTCTGGCCCGAGCTCTCCACAAACCCATCAGGAGTTCACACTGGAGAGGCTCTACCGCTAGCAGCCGCGGCAACAACGGAAACGGTCCTTCCCGCCGAGAGGTAAGGCAGCTCGAGGACGGGGCCCGCGAACAACCCCATCAGCGAGGAGCAAGCGGCAGACTGGCAATCTGGTTTGTCAATCAATACCTTGATCTTCTCGTAATTTGTGCCTCCTCGCATTGTACTGCAAGGTCCTCTCTAAACCACCTTCTATAAAATGATAACGTGGCCTTTTTGTGCTTACACCCAGCCAGTTGACAGTAGGAAATAAATGCCACATAGTCGTATCGATAACTTCACTGTTGAACACACAGGCCTGATTCGAAATACCAAACACTGTGACAACAGGAAAAACAATCATCAAAAACTCATTAAAATCTCAACTAATTAGAGACAAAATCACACTGAGACAAACAATTACTTGAATGAAAAATAACCCCTAAACTAACCTTGCTGACAAAGTGCCTTAAATTCGTTCCTAATCGTCAATTTACCTTTTCTGTGTGCGGCGCACTTCTTTCTCCCTCCCAGCAATCACACAATGTTCTCAGGAACTTGCGAACGCAGCTTCGCCGCGACCCAAACCGCACCTGTCAATTATACGTGAGAGGTGTTCATTGTGTCGTTACAAACACGAAAACGGAGAAAACATAAAAACAGACGAATTAGTTATTCAACTATATACCAACGAGAGTTTTCTACCTTCATCGAAAAATTTTCAAAAAACGGAATTTATCTCCGGACCTCGCGCGCTTGGCACCGGCTTGTGCCCGCACGTTGCCAGCTGATTTGCCCCCGATTAAATCGTTGTATTTCAAATTCGTATTCCGCAGAAAAGTGCAGAGAGCAAATGAAGCAGTTTACGGGCATGTGAGAGGTGTGAGTAGTTGCTTTAAGATGCCCAGGTCTCCAAGAAAAAAAATATTACCAACCAATGAGTTGCTTTTTTTTTTTTAAAAAATGCTTTTTATTTAGTTAATTTAACGGTTCTCGCTTATAGCAAGGTCATCAACTAGTGGGCCGGATTTTAATGACAAGTCATTATATTTTTTTTACTTTATATTAATGCAGTTTCAGTTATAAAAATGCATTTCAAGGTTCTCACAATACGAAACGACCACATTCTGCCCTATTACCATTGTTGTCTGCTCATTTTTCGCTCGGCTTCGACTACTATCATTTCATTATCGGTTAAACGTCATTTAATCGATTTTTCTTTTTCTCATCGATTGTCAGTAATCATTTTAATTAGTACTTCCTGTCAACCAATATTTACGACGCGCAACAAAAACGCTCCCCCACAGAATTTCTGAAAGCCTAATCGTTCTTCGCTCATATTATTGTAATATCAGCCGTTGCCGGAGTACAATGAGATCTAAGGTTTCAAGACTATCACCTGTCAGATCGCCTGTACGCGATAAAGCAGAGATTTTCTTCAAAGAACAGTCCAAACCCCAAACGTTGCAATTTGAATTCCACATGACCAAATGAGAACCGCTCAATGACACCGTGTAACATACCCAACAGCTTGACTGTTCCATCTGAGAAGTGATTTTGCCAAAAAAAAAAATACGTTATTTTTCTTCTGTTGTGTTGCGGCATTCATTTTTATAAGCATTTTGATATCATTTCTTGCATGGGTCATGTTCATCGATATCCCACCCCCTAGTCATCAGCGACCACGTCAACAATTATACGCTCACCACACATACCGTCAGCGGCCGTCTGCCACAGCGAGCGGAGTAGCGAGCGCGGGGGGCGTAGGGCGCGCCCGAGTCTGAGGCTCCCCTGCGGCCGGGTTTACGCGCCCCGGGCGCCCTTCGGACTGCGGCGCCGAGATACCAAGTTGCTCTCCGGAACCATGCAACTTGATCGCCATTGCCGGCGCCCGCACGGGGACCCCGACCCCTCCCCCTCCCCCACCCACCACTCTTCTTCTCTCCGCCATCGCCTCGCGTCCCGCGACCCAACGTTGCACAATGCAACGCGTTTTTTGGCCCCGCGCCGGCCGGCTCCGACGTCACTTTCTGCCTGCCTCCGCGCGAACGCGCAAAAACCTAAACTCTGCTTGGGCTATATGAAAAAACGTCTACGCAATAGTCACAATTGTTGGGTTTTAAGTTTGATTCTTCACCAAGTTGTTTCCACTACTACTCTAGCGAGTAGTCTACTACATCAAAACATGTCTCGCTTAGCTCGGACACTATTTTCACGACTCTGCCTACAGTCTAGTATAATAACTGATCCTAGTTCATGCTATGATACACTACATATTTTACCAAGAAACAGCTCTCCAGCATAGTATATCACAACGCAGTATATTACAAATACTACAGTACAAAAGATTAAGACTTAAACACCTAGAATATCAAACAAGTTTGGCTTAACGCCAGATGTGAATAGAAAAATATTTAATGGTGTATTCTCTTACTTCACGAGTCAACGTTAACAAGATTGGCAAAGTTCCAACCCTACAAATGTGCCAGTACAGACACACATTCAAACCTCCTTTCCCTACAAAACAGTTCCCAAGACGGTAATTCGAAAAAAGTATCTTAGTTAATCATTGTACGAGTAATATAAGACATGTCAGTACCATTTTCTCAAACTGAACGCGAAGAAATAGAAGAAAAAAAGAACCCGTAAAAAGCAATGGCCAAGAAACATAAAAAGTTTTCTTGACAAAAGTACATATTGCAAACTTTAAAAAATCGCACCATCCACACATGAACTTTACGTCACGCAACTCAAGATCTGCTATAAATTCAACTTCTTAACACGATTTGCATGAAGGTTCGCAAAGGCAAACATGCTTCATGATGAGATTCAACACACAGATACTGGGAAAGCTTGAAACAATCACATTCACATCCAAGCGCGCAGGCACGGAAAACGGAAAACCCCTGATAACGCGAATAATCCTACTCAAAAGATCTGTATGTACCAGAAATAACAGTCCTACTTTCATTCAATGACTAAAACCAGACTTATTTTTGAACATCTTCATTCGTATAGAAGTCCATTCAATAAATGTGATCTGCACAACGGTTAATCCTGCAGGGTGGCAAAGCTGCTTGGAACTACAAAGGGTTATTGGATAGCGTCCCAAATCTATAATTAAACAGCTTTCACGCATTTGCACTGCAGAGGCGGAAACAGTAAGCTATGAAATCATCCTTTTTCGCGTCAATGCCAATGGCAAAACCATGGCAGCATTAAGTATAATTGTTCGAGAGAAATGTGATCAAACCGTAGCGGACTGAGGCATCAGATGAAAGAAAACCTCTCACTCTTTTGCCGTGCGAAATTTGAACTCGTGAAACGTTACCATTTTTTGTATTATTTTCCCAATCGTCAGTTTCCGCCGATTGAATCGAGACGGGGCATAAGTTGAATTCAGGAAATATCGATTTGCTCTCGTGAGAACGATAAAGGCGAGGATCAAGCATCCCAAAGGCGTGCAGGAAGGCGAGCGGGGGACGGGGGAGGGGCGGCTATCGATCGAAATCAACAGCTCATCTGCCTGGCCGATCGCCGGCGCGGCGATCGTAAACTTTGCTTTTCCTCTAGGGGCCCTGAAATCTCCATCAGCGATGAGCGCAACTCAGGTTCAGGGCATCCAAAACGACATCACGCCCCGCCGCGGCAGCCGCGAAGGGGGGAGAGAGCGAACACGAAACGCCAATCCGGGCAGGCGAGTGAGGACAGCAGCCGTCTTGACAGCCGCCAGCCCCGACGCGAGCGAGGGTACATTCGCTCCCCTTCCATTGGATATGCGTTCTGCGATCTCGCCGCCCAGCGCGCACCACCAGAGCGCCGCGGCTCCTCTACAAAATTGACGGACAATGCCCTCATGCAGGTCGCGGAAGAAAATTCATTTGATAGCGCCGAGCCCGGCCGACACAATGCCTTCCATCTCAATAGCCTTCATCTATAAACTGATTTATGTCACGGGCGCATCTCGAATATAAGACTTCACTGCTAGTACTCAACTGATTTAAAGCGGCTCCCACATCCCCGGGCAAAAGCATTATCCTCCCTACCAAATTTCACTACACCTTAATGTTAAAAAAACGCATTTACGCCTTCAACTATGTCAAGGTAACGTGTTAGGTTCTTTGCGCAAACACTAACCGGATTAACGACACATTTCAAGCTTATCTCATTACAATAAGAACATCCAAACTCTTCCAGTTCCAAATTATGTTTTTTTCATCATTGTACACGTACATTTCAATTCACACGCTACATGAACTTTTCCCTACTGTTATTCCTCCTCGTCTGTCACTCGAGCGAACCACTCATAGCATTAAGTATACAGCGACTTGAAAATATATTTGTAAATATTCCCTACTATTTTTATTTATAGCTTCTGTGCTCGGCATTATTACTTAAGATACCACCTCATTCTGACTATTTTAGCTCCAAGAGGAGGTTTTCCCGAGCAGTTTATTAATTATTTGTGTTATGCCTAGTCATTTATATATATTATTTATTATTATTATATCCGAT
>BOPP01000072.1:5715605-5746991 GCA_017312745.1 Gryllus bimaculatus | reverse complement strand
CGTAGCAGCACCATAAAAACCGGTTTGTAGGATTCTTCCCCTCCAGGTATCTCTTCTAGCTGGGCACCGCCCCAGCCGGGGAAAGCTCTAATATCCCGTTTGGCCCCACTACATATGAGATAGCGTCGTGCATGTACCTGTAAGTGAACGCGTGTACGACGGAGGAGGAGGGGACAAGCAAGAGGGAGAAAGACGGCGCGCGTTCCGAGGCCCGATGATTAGGGCATTGATAATCAATGCGTCTTGTATTAATCAAAGAAAACTATGGAAAACCATTAGCGCTGTCGCTCACTACAATCTCCTGCATTAAGCGGCTAAATTCGACCTAGCTACAGTGCGCCAGGAAAGTCCCTCCGCACCGACCCGAGTCAGGGGCTGCCTCCGCCGTCGGTTCCGCCCTCAGCTTCGCCGCCATGCGCGGCGCTAGTGTCGCATGCATGCCATCCCCCTCCCCCCGGTGCGTCTACACCACTCCCTAGGATGGTCCCAGCGCTGCCTGGTGCTCGTGATAACACATAATTTGTGTTGATTTACTTATTGCCACTGTGAACACATTTTCCTGGCTCACTGTATAAAAATTGTGTGAAAAATTTTCCACCGGGGGGAGGAGGGAAACCTTAGGATCTCCAGGTTAGAGATTGGCCAGTAACAGCTACACCGTTAACTCTTAACAGTTAGTTTTCAACTGTAATGTAACAATATCAGTTATTGAAGGAAATACAGGTGTTGTGGTGAGTTATCGTAGGCATTTCTAATAAAATAATTACATGCGTCGTCATTGCCAACAATATTATTTATTAAAAAAGCAGCTTTCGATGGCTTAGCCATCATCATCAGTTTTCTGCTGTATGGAAGCCACAAAAACGATTACCTGGTCGTTTTTGGTCGTAGTCGTTTTTGTGGCTTCCATACAGCAGAAAACTGATGATGATGGCTAAGCCATCGAAAGCTGCTTTTTTAATAAATAATATTGTTGGCAATGACGACGCATGTAATTATTTCATATTGAAGGAGAGCTGTTAAGCCCATGTCTACTCGTGATTAGAAACGATGTCAGCGATATTTAGTTCTATGAAATAAAAAACTGACCTTATTCTTTAAAAGTAAACCCATCTTACTTATAAAAATCGCTAACATCAGCGGATGTTTTCTAAGCAGGAGGGACAACGCTTATCGACTATTTCTGTAGACCAACAGTTATTTTGGAAAATTTGACAAACCTTTCTTCAAGGTTCTTGCATTCTTTGCCTTTTACCATACAAAGAAATACAGACTCTTGTAACAAATGCAGAACTAGCAATCTACACTGAACCAGGTCTCCCTACACAAGGGTGAGAATTAATTTTTGAAGATTAAAAATAAAATTGAAAATTAATAATTCAGTAAGATTTAAATACGAGTTCGTCGTTTCTGAATATCTGCCTCAGAAAAATTTCATCCATCCTTAAGAAAGAATGTATAACGGTGGAAATCTCTTCAACAGAACCCACTATTCCCGGGAAACTAGAGCAGGAAAATTGGATGTTAAATAATTAAGTAATTAATTAAATTCGTTCAGTAAAACGTTGTAGAGAGTGATTCAAAATAAACTTTCAGGGCAATAATTGAATGACTAATAATGCGATAAAATGGTTCAACTTCAATTTACATTCACAGGCCAGATACTGAAAAGATTCGAAATTTACATAACTAAATAGACGGAGGAAAGGAAATACAATAAGCCGATGCCAGAAAACTTCCGGCGATCATTTTAATAGTTCCGGAAATGACTATTCTCATGTACAATCTGAAGTATCCTAGCTTAGTGTTTTTCGTTTCCACTATAATCTATTTGCCTAAAAATGGAATAAATTGAATCTACTTGTAGATATAAAATAATTTTATTTACATCCCTCGCATATCAATCCTGATCACCGAATCCCTGCTGCGTTCTCAAACGCAGCAGGAGTTCACACTGGAGAGGCTCTACGCTAGAGGGGGGCAACAAGGGAACGGCCTCCCGCGAGAGGTAAGCAGCTCGAGGTAGGGGCCGCGAACAACGGATCAGCGAGGGAGCAAGCGGGAGATGCAATCTGGTTTTGTAATCAATATTGATCTTCTGGTAATGTGCTCTTCGCATTGTATGCAAGGTCCTCTCTTCACCAACCTTCTATAAAATGAAACTGTGGCTTTTTGTGGCTTACACCAGCCGTTTGACAGTGAGGAAATAAATGCACAGTAGTCGTAGTCGATATATTCACTTTGAACACAGGCCTGATTCGATGATACCAAACTGTGACAAGGAAAAAACAAGTCATCAAAAACTATTAATCAACTAATTAGAGACAAAATCAACTGAGAAAATATTGAATGAAAAATAATCCTAAATCTAACTTGCGACAAGTGCCTTTAAATTTCGTCTAATCTAATTTACCTTTCTGTGGTGCGGCATTTCTTTCTCCCTCCAGCATCACAATGTTCTCGGAACGTGCGAACGCAGGCTATCCGCGCGACCCAAAACCGCACGGTAATAATACGTGAGAGGTGTCAGTGGTTTCGTTACAAACACAGAATTACGGAGAAAAACATAAAAACAACGAATTAGTTTATTCAATATAATACCAACGATGAGTTTCGACCTTCATCGAAAAATTCAAATAAACGAATTATCGTTCCGGACCCTCGGCGGCGCTTGGCTAGCCGGCTATGGCCGGCAGGTTGCAGCTAATTGCCCCTATTGGAATCTTGTAATTCGTATGCGCGCAGAAATTGAGAGAGAATGAAGCAGTTTACGGCCATGTGAGAGGTGTGAGTTGTTGCTTTAGATGCCCAGGGTCTTAAGAAAAAAATATTACAACAATGAGTTTTTTTTTTTTTGAAAAATGCTTTTTGTTTAGTTATTTACGGTCGCTTTATAGCAAGGTCATCAATAGAGGCGGATTTTAATGACAAGTCATTATATTTTTTTTTACTTTATATTAATGCAGTTTAGTATAAAAATTCATTTCAAGTTTTCACAATACGAAACGACACATTTTTATACCATTGTTTTTGCATTTTTCGTCGGCTTCGACTAAATCATTTCTTATCGGCTTACGTCATTTTTAATCGATTTTTCTTTTTTCATCGATTGTAATATCATTTTAATAGTACTTCCTTCAACCAATATTTACGACGCGCAACAAACGCTCCCCACAGAATTTCTGAGAAGCCTAATCGATTTCTTCGCTCATATATTGTAATATCAGCCGTTGCGAGTACAATGAAATCTAAGGTTTCAATGACTATCACTGTCAGATCGGCCTGTTACGCGATAAAGGCAGAGATTTTCTTTCAAAGAACAGTCCAAACCCAAAGTTTGCAATTTGAATTCACATGAACCAAATGAAGAAGCCTCAATGACACCAGTAACATACCCAACAGCTTGAGCTGTTCATTTGAAGTGATTTTGCCAAAAAAAAAATACGTTATTTTTCTTTGTTGTTGTTGGGGCATTCATTTTTAAAGCATTTTATTGATCATTTTTGGCAATGTTTCATGTCATCGATATCCACCCCCTAGTCATCAGCGACCCGTAACATTTACGTCACCACAATACCGTCGCCGGCCGTGCACAGCGAGCGAGTGCGGAGCGCGGGGGGCGGGGCGCGCCGAGGTCTGAGGGGCGTCCCCTGCGGCCGGGTTACGCGCCTCCGGGCGCTCTTCGGGGCGGGCGGCGCCGAGCAACCAAGTTGCTCCTCGGAACATGCAACTTTGATCTGCATGCCGCTCCCGCGGGGACCCCGACCCTCCCCCTCCCCCACCACCACTCTTCTTCTCTCCGCCTCGCCTCGCGCCGCGACCAACTTGCACAATGCAACGCGTTTTTTGGCCCCGCGCCGCCGGCTCCGACTCGGTCACTTTCTGCCTGCCTCCGCGCGACGCGCAAAACGAAACTCTGCTTGGCTATATGAAAAAACGCTCTACGCAATAGTTCACATTGTTGGGTTTTAAGTTTTATTTTTCAAAGGTTGTTTTATATTTAGGAGTATTTCTAATAAACAAAACATGGTTCCGTTGGCTGGACATTTTTTGCCTTGCAGTCTATATAAAACTGATTAGTTCATGCTATATACATACATAATTTACAGAAACAGCGTTCCAGCATATATCACAACGCAGTATATTACAATATACAGTACAAAAGATTAAGATTAAACACCTAGAATATCAAACAAGTTTGGCTATAACGCCAGATGTGAATAGAAAATATTTAATGGTGTATCTCTTACTTACGAGTCAACGTTACAAGATTGGCAAAGTCCAACCCTACAAAGCAGTACAGACACACATTCAACCTCCTTTCCTACAAAACAGTACAGACGGTAATTTCGAAAAGTATCTTAGTTAATCATGTACGAGTAATTAAGACATGTAGTACCATTTTCTCAAACTGAACGCGAAAGAAAATAGAAGAAAAAAGAACCCTAAAAAAGCAATGGCAAAGAAACATAAAAAGTTTTCTTTGACAAAGTACATATTGCAACGTTTAAAAATCGACATCCACAATGAAAACTTCACGTACGCAACTCAAGACTGCTTATAAATTCACTTCTAACAGATTTGCATGAGGTTCGCAAGGCAACATGTTCATTATGTTCAACACACAGATTACGGTAAAGCTTGAAACAATCACTTTCAATTCCAAGCGCAGCATGGAAAACGGAAATAACCTGATAACGCGAATAATCTACTCCAAAAGATCTGTATGTACCAGAAATAACAGCTATTTATTCCAATGACTAACCAGACTATTTTTTGAACATTCATTTATAAGAGTCCCATTAAGTAAATGTGATCTCAAAGCCGGTATCCTGAGGGTGGCAATCTGCTTGAATTTACAAAGGGTTATTGGATGCGTCCAAATCTATAATTAACAGCTTTACGCATTGCACTTTGCAGAGGCGGATAACAGGTAATTGGCTATGAAATATCCTTTTCGGTCAATGCAATGGGAAACCATGGAGCATTAATATAATGTTTCGAGAGGAAATGTGGATCAAACGTGGGACTGAGGCATCAGATGAAAGAAAACCTCCACTCTTTTGCCGTGCGAAATTTGAACTCGTTGAAACGTTTACCCATTTTTTTGTATTATTTTCAATCGTCATTTCCGCGATGAAATCGAGAACGGGGCATAGTTGATTACAGAATATCCGATTTGCTTGCTCTGTGAGGGAACGATAAAGGCAGGATCAAGAGTCCCAAAGGCTGGAGGAAGGGAGGGGGGCGGGGGAGGGGCGGTATCGTCGAAATCAGAAGTATCTGCCTGGCGCGATGCGGGCGGGCGTCTGTAAACTTTGTTTTCCTCTAGGGGGCCCTGAAATCTCATCAGATGAGCGAGGTAGGGCATCAAAACGACATCACGGCCCCGCCGCGGCAGCGCGAAGGGAGGGGGAGAGGGGGGCGTACACGAAACGCGACGGGAGGGGTGAGGGGAAGCAGCCGTGAAGACAGCCAGCCGACGCGAAGCGAGGGACATTCGCTCCCTCTTCCATTTGGAGGATGCGTTCTGCGATCTCGCCGCCCAGCGGACACCAGAGGCCGGCTCTACAAAATGTGACGGGAAATGCTGCAGGGGTCGAGGAAAATTCATTTGATGCGAGCCCGGCCGACAAATGTACGCTTCCATTTCAATACGTCTATATAATATTTATGTACGGGCATCTCGATTAAACTTTCACTGCGTTCTACTCAACTGATTAAAGCGTCTTCACATCCCTGGGGCAAAGTTATCGCTCCCTACAAATTTTACACTTAATGTTAAAAAAACGATTAGTCTTCAACTTGAAGGGTAAGTGTTAGTTCTTTGCAAAATAAATTAACGAACATTTCAAGCTATTCATTACAATAAGAACATCAATCTCCAGCCATTATGTTTTTCAATTGGTACACGTACATTTCAATTCACACGTACATGAATTTTCCCTACTGTATCTCTCGTCTTGTGTACTCAGCGAACCACTTAGCTTAATGTATACAGACTTGAAAAATATATTTGTAAATCATTCCTATTATTTTATTTATAGTTCTGTGCTCGGGAATTATACTTAAGATATCACTATTCTGACTATTTTAGCTCAAGAGAGGTTTTCGGAGCAGTTATCATTATTTGTGTTATGCTTTATTATTATTATTATTATTATTATTATTATTATTATTATTATTATTATTGTGTTTCTGTCGAGTATCATATGCGGCGGACAATAAAAAAATCGGAACATTCAATGGAACCGTCGACCGTCATCAAATCTCTTAACCACTGCGTTAAAAATTAAACAATTTCACGAAACAATATGCTTTATTATCACACGACATAAAAGTTATTACTACAACACTGTCACCACAAACTTGAATAAAACAACGAAATGTCTTGAAGACTGTTTCCACTAACGAAGATTTAGCGTCCATTCTGTTTTATATATGACGAAACTTCGAATATCGGTTTCTCTCATTTCATTAGACATCCCCTGAAAAGGGGACTGTCTAGGCATAATCCTTAAGTATGTCCATTTTTTTTCCGTGCAGGAAGTACGAAGTTTCCCCTCACAACCTTTTAACTTAAACTGTATTTTGGACATAAAGATTAGGCGAGCGTCGAGGCAGGTTAATACGCAGAAGTAAACAGCGAACCGTAAACCATGAAGTAAACCCCCACCTACAGTGCGCCCAAGACCAAGACGCGTGCCCCTTCCCCAGAATTAACAAAGCAATTCCTTGCAAAAGACTTTTATGTTTGCGCACCCGCCCCGCTTTACCTCTGTATTTGGGGCCGGCGGCGGCTCACGGTTTACGAGGCGCAGCAGAGACGCTACACAACTGCGCCGAAGCACTTGGGCACCTACGCGCGGAGCCGGCTGCAATTACGGCAGATCGCTTAGGGCGGAAAAGCAGGCGGCCGCGAAATAAAGAACGAAAACTCCCGCGTTCATTTTACTGACTCTCCTTGGGAGAAGAAGCCTTGGAGCTTCAAGGTACCTACACACACTATATATATATATAATATATAATATATTATATATATTACTATAATATAGTATATATATATATATATGGAGAGAGAGAGAGAAGAGAGAGAGATATCACAACTCGTTTCATCAAACAATAAACACAAATAATACATTTTGTCAAACAATGCCACATAAAGCGCTACAGCCGCACCGTATCTTTCAAAATGCGAGAAAACCACGTCTAATTCGTTGTCAGAAATAATAGTATAGCATGCTCCAATCACATTATCGTTCGTATTCATGCGCGTACAACGAGGCGATCTTTTGTGAAGTGGGCAATGCTGCAGGTTTATGAAGTACTAAAATATGTTGCAGGACGGTCTGTTTATGAATATTGTTACAATTACAGATAAATGAGGTAATAACGATGACGTATAATGTATTATATTACCTAAAGTAAATTAAGTTTACAAAATGTGTTAGGGTTACGTTTAGGTTTTGTGGAAGCAACTGAGAGGTGTAGGAGGCTTTCTGGATAGTTGCAATAACTAAGATATACTTTATTTAATGTATCTTTTCCAGCTTTTTCGTAGCTCTTCCAGCTTCTTTTGCAGCTGTTTTTCGTAAATCCTTCCTTTTCTAATACACTCATGATATTAGACTAAAATTTCTGATGAGGTCGCTGAGTTCGAGACGAGACGAACGGGCGCTGGATCAGTACGTGAGAATAGTACAAGCCAGTTTCTTCCCGAACCAACGAACAATTCGAACTATCTGTTGTGTTTAGAAATTCAGTGAGGGAGGTTGTGTGAGAAAGTGATAGAACAAACTATTGCTAGTCATTAGACATGATTGTTTAATTGAAAGTATAGTTAAGAACAGTCTTGAAACGAAGTTTATTGAATCATTCTCCGCAAGAAAAGTAATAACTAAGCATATGTGTAAATTTTAATTCATTTGGAAAAGTTTAGATCATATTTGAATAAGTAATTGAAAGTGGCTAGCTTTCTGCAAGGTAGTCTCTAGTTCGGGGATATAAATGAAGTTCTAGTTTTCTAAAAGAAATCATATCAGTTTCTATAGATGAGTCATAAATCAAAAATCTCAGGCAGGCCAAGGAAGCTTGGCACGGAGATGGGAGAACGAGACATGCCTCCCTTACCCCCCCCCCACGCGTGGGTAAAAAATAAAACAGGGCCCAGGATCAGGAAGCTAGGTGCTAGCTGGCACAAGTCGGATTATTCCGACGCTAAATTGACAAATACACGCAGTGTTATTGTAGGCATCAGTAACGTATTTACCACTCATATGTCACAACAACACAAGCTATCGATTGCTTTTTTTTGTTTCTTTCTACAAAAAAAAGTATGGAAAAAGGAGTTGATAATTCATGGTTGAGAGCTCAGGAAAAAAAGCGAATGGTGGAGAATTTTGTGCCTACATTTTTCTACGTATTTTCACGTGAAAACATTAGGTGGCGCCTTTCGAATACCGCTTTAAAGAACTACAAGACGATACGTATTAGAATAGTATGCGGTCGGATTCACTCCCTCGTTATCCTGTACTTTCCTCAGCGCTTTACAAGCATTAGAATAATAAGATGTTTAATAACACAGTTTCACCCACAGAAAGGTCACATTAAACATCGTGAGATAATTAACCAAATACTCCGTTAATATTACGATTGTTTAGGGTATCGACAAATTATATAATAATTTCTAATGTTATCTATTTTATTATATAAATGTTAACAATTGACAAATTATATAATAATTTCTAATTTTTCGATTAGCCTTATTTCAGGACTTTCCCAGACGATTTTCCGCTAAATTATCCTTTAACGAGAATTGCAAACTAAAAACCAGAATTGCAAACAAAAAACCTCTTTATGTTTGAAATGTAAATTTATCCCATCTTTTTTGACTCATACCAAATGTTTCCACTCAATCGACTAAATTCAACAATTATCATTTTCCGCGCTGTTTTATCTCTCGACAAGTTTAATGTGATTATCAGGTAAAATGCGATACAATTTTTTTTCGTGTGTGTTTCAAAAATCTTTCTGTCCTAGTTTTATGGCATTGGTCTTAAGTTATAATCTCAATTTATTTGTGATAAGGTTGGCGGTGAAGACACGAACTTTTTATAATACATAATGTTCACGAAAAATAACTATTTGAATAACCAAGTTGGTTTTACAATGTTATTCTGCTATCACCGGAGTATATTTTACAAAGCCGAATTTAACTGCATTTTTTTAATTTTTGCGAAAGAACATGATAGTACGAGTTCAACGCTCAGACATTTAGCGTTAATAGCGAACATTTTTAGACGAAGATGATGCAAAGGGGTTGGCTGTGGGAACCTCCTTTAAACATTAAGCAAATCGGAGTTTAAAGGGGCTAATGCATATTATTGGTTTGATGGGGGAATGTGTATTTCATTATCTAATCTCAGCTAGATCGCAAGAGGTGAAAGAGGTACTAAGGAACGCTCTTTACCAAGATTTCAGGGCGAGAGCGACGGACACTTAGGATAGATTTTGGAAGAACGTATAAGACATATTCGAAATGTATGTTAAGACGGGTGCTTTAGCTAGGTCTTTGTGAAGATTTGTGTTGCGTTATGTACCAAGGGGCGTTAACTGCAGTTCTGAGAACCAAGTTTAGGAATATTTACATTTTGTTGATTGCAAATTGCAGAAGCCGGTAGGTCACAGACAGGCAGCATCTCTTCCACGGGTGATTGAAGTGCGTCGCAATGGGTGATTAGCCTGCGACCTATCCACGAGATGCCGTCGCATCTGGGCGCTTTCGGGCGCCCGGGGGTTCCTTATATTTCGGTCTCTCGATTGACGGAGTGGCGGCAAAGAAACGGGAGAAGATATAAGCGGTTCATCAAAAATCCATGGCGGAAGACAGTAAACTCCATTGCCTGGGGAGTCTCCGGGATATAACGGCAATAAAGGAGGACAGGAATAGGCCGAGCGAGTCCGCGGATAGGCGGAGGCGGCGGCGGGGGCGGCGCGGGCGCCGCCGACGCTTCGGTGATGGGCTCTGTCTCCACAGCAAGTGCTCCGGCCCGCGGATACACAATCCACGTCCGCGTAATAGAGAGTGCGCTGGCAGAAAACACTCGTGAAAGCGAAGGGCGGCTCGATGCAACAGCGGTGAGATGGAAGGAAAGCGACAGAGGCGCATCTTGCGGAGAAACACGGAACCGGGGTTTAGACATCGGCATCTCATTCGCGAAAGCACCGCGAAAATTCACCGGGTGAGAAAGTAAACAGAATTGCACGACGTCCTCCGGTGTTGCATCCACACATACGATATTTCTGACACCGTTGTACGCTCTTTCATATGATAATCCCCATCACGTCCCCCTCCTCCAACCCATCAGAGGCGCAGTAAAAGTGTCTGGTTTGAAACGGAAGCATAACAAGCGAGTGAATATTTTATCTTTATCGTCAGCGGAATTTTATGCCCCTCAGTGAAAGAAAGAATTTGCTGTCAAATTTATGGACGCGAGAATAAACAGTTTTGTCGGAATTCTGACAAAGAATCACAAATGAAAAAGAGTTTGCAAGGGGGTCTGGGGGGGCACAACAAAAATACATTGTGTTGCCATGCGAGCGGTGAGGGGCATCACTCGATATTCACTTGCAAAGAGCAGTTTTACTATCCAGCCTGAAAGGAGCAAACAGAATACGTCATCGTTCTATAGAAGCATACCCTCCACGTTTGGACAAATTACATGCATAGAATAAAATCGACACCCGACTCCTGACACCTTCCTCCTCGACTCCTGACACCAGACTCCTGGCCTTGCAAAGCCTCGAGCTCGCGGAGAAGGCGTAGAAGCGCCGGGGACTGACCTGATTTTGACTTCCTTGCTCTGCCATTCATTGTGCCGCTCAAAGCTGATGAGAATTGCCGCGATCTCCTGCAACACACAAAGGCACCAGGCGGGTTAGAGAAGTTTTCTACCTCGAAAGTGCGTAAAGTGTCAAAAACAGGTTTTATGCTTTTCTTGTAAAATACAGGCACACACACACACACACACACACACACACAGGGGAACACAACTGAAGTACACAAACTTCTAAGATGTAGATATCACCACTTAAATTTAATTTTACACAATTTCACATTTATTATATTAAACAATTTACAAGATCCGTAATATTCCAGGAATTGGGAAAATTTGCTATTCAAATAAATAGCAAAACTGAAAACGTGATATAAATATCCAAAAATTTAACAATGAATTAAAGATACCAGAGAAAACATATTTTGTGTATTATTTTTATGTCAAAACGTGGTTCAAAAACCGTTGGTTATAAACTAACCAATTTGAAGTACTCTGGATTTTATTGCTTTAACAGGAGCACATCCAGACATCCGATCAAGTCTTTACGGACAAACATTTAAAGACTTCAAGTGATAAGTAATACAAGAATATATCACATGCAACAGAATAGGATAAAATCAGGGTAAATGGAAATTATTACAAATACTTGAGATACTACCGAAGTGACTTTAATAAGAGACTCTAACACAACGAAAAAATTAAAGTACATTTTGTACTTTCAGTAGTAGTAAGTTTAATTACAAACATTCCATAATTTAGGCATTTGCATTCCAACGAACCTCAGCAGTTGTCAGCAACTTAAAGAGTGCGCATCAAAATATACTCATTTCAGCACAGTATATTTTCCTTTTAAAATATTTTCGCGAATAAACCTAATGAGCCCGCTGTGCATAAACTCTTATTTCGCAGCACCGTATGAAGTAAAGCCGGGCATTACAACGCCCGAGTGTGCGTCGGTTGACTCCCCGGGCACATTGACGTGGCGCGCAGATAAAACGCAGCCGACCGCACCTCACCCGCCCCCGCCCAGGACTCGGCCCCTCTCACTCCTCTCCTCCCCTCTCCGTTCCACCGTACCCGGACCGGCCAGCTTCACCTCGCATCGCATCGCATCGCGTCGTGTCGTGTCGCCCCCACCCAGCCCCCAGCCCACCGCAAGGGCGCGCACGGGCCCGACGGCGGAGCGCAACAGACGCCACTCGGCGCCTCGCATTCCTCGCTCGACTCATTTAATTTCGAGCGCCCGCCGCCGTGCCAGCGCCGTCGCCATTTCAGACCGGCCTGCCGACACCCCAGCTCCGCCCCCCGGGGCGAGTCAACGACAGCGGGCACGCAGTGGGACGGGCTGTGGTGAAGGGAGCGTGGATGGAGACGGAGGCGGCAGGAATGCTGCAGGCGCCGGGGTGGCTTGAGGGCAATGGACACGAGGCAGCGTAGGAACGGTGGGAAGCCACAACGGCCTGAGCGTCTGCAAATCGAGGTGTTGGATGGACACGACAGGAACGATGAGGACAGCTGGGGTGGTCAGGGACAATGGGCAGTGGCATTAGAAAACACTGGAGCGGAGAAAGGGGATACGTCCGCGGCCGGAGGGTGTAAGCGGAGACGGTGAGCGTGGAAGCAAGGCGCAGCCGGAAGGAGCGAGAGGACGTCAGCGGTGGCCCGGTGGGGGGAGGGAGAGGGCGCGCGTAGGCGCACACTTAATTACGGCTAATTGAACCGCTGCCTCAGAGGACACGGAACGGGAGGGCGGGACACGACAGCGGGGGATGTCCGCCTTGCGCCCGCCCATTTCCCCCTCCGCCCATCCGGGGAGGGGCGGACTTCGCGAGATCACAGGGCGCCGCACGCCGCCCCGCCCCCTTCACACCACCTCACGTCGCCTCGGGCGGAGGAGCGAGGTGACGGAAGGGACTGGTGAGGAAACGGGTGTGCGCGGGCGAGCGCCAGGCGCGGGGCGTGGCGGGTCCGGGAGGCGGGCCGTGCGGGTCGCCGGGAGGGACGGCAAGACCGGCGGGTCGGGCCCGGCCGCTTTCCCGAAGCGCAAGTTGCCGCCCCGTGTTTACCGCATAAACACGCCGCCGATCCAGCCGCGGCGGCCGGGTACTCTTGTGTCGCAAGGGCGGCGGGGCTATTCGGAACACTATGCCTCAGAGAGCGGAGTGGCTGCGCCATCTGCCGAGCAGCGAGGCGGTCGTCCAAGGGTCTGCAGCAGCGACGCGCCACCCAGACGGAGCGGTGGCAGACTTCGTCTCAGAAGATGAAGACATATGCCTCGAGACTAACGAATATTCCTTGATGAATGATCGACGGGGACTTAGGGAACACTTAACAAATTCACTTAAGCTCTTAATAACCAATTCTAGTCTAAATCAAATAGTTTATTTCAAGAAACGCCTGAAAGCATCCCTAAATGACAACGATTTCTTACATTCAGTTATTGCATGAAATTCTTGTTGTTCCTCCTTTTTCTATTATTATTATTATTATTATTATTAGTTGAAGATGTGCGTACACTAATTCGTAATTTCCCTAATATCTCTCTAAGCATACCATAATATACGAGTTGGCTTTGGGAGTTGAATCTCATGAAAGCGCACGTAGGAATTGGAGAACGAGTGACGGGACAAACAGTGGGACTGCAAGGTGCGTACAATTAAGCGAAGCAGGTTAGAATAAAGCACAATCAATAATGTAGCAATGTTTATACGCGCAATCTTTATCTTTCACTGATACGCGCGAACCAAGGCCATCTCAACGCGAAGTGGCATTTAGGAAGGACAAATTGAGCAATTCGAGGATGGTAACAGAGGTATATTGCCTAGTGGAGGAGTGGGAAGCGCAAGTGACACACAAAGTCAGTGACGAGAGGAGCGCATTGAAGAGAGGCGACCGGGGATTCCAGGAGACTCGAGTGTCTTCCAAGAAGATTTCATGATTTAGAGTCGAAACAGGCACAGAAAGAACATCTGTATCACTTTCTAGTCTCTTTAAATATTTCTGACGCAAGTGTCTCTTGAAAGGTAACAGCACTAGGCAAATAATTCAGAACGGCGTAAGTAAAAAAAAAATTAAGAAAATCACTTAGAGGTAATGCGAAGACAACTGTTCAGAGCCTTAAACGTTTGAACATCGGAGGTTTTTTATATTTTACATCACAAAAAACTAGCAACACAAATAATGAACAATATCCTTGAAATATGTTTCGCAAAACATCGGCTACGTTACCCAAGTCTGAGTAATCATCACGGCCGGAAGGCGCATTCGCGACAGAGAGCTCCCTTAATTCTCGGCGGCCGCGTCTCCCGAGACACACCAAATCTCGGAGCGCGCGCGGGGGTGAGCGGGCGGGCAGCAAGGCAAACAAAAAAGGCGGCAAAGATCCTCTCTGGAAGCGGCGGGCTCCTCCAGCCTCCTCGAGAGGGCGTGGGAGGAAAGGTAAAGAGAAGGAGGGATGAGAGCGGAGAGAGGAGCAGGGCGCAGCGGGGCGAAGCGAGGGCGCGGGGCGGCGAATCGTGAACGTGCGGGGGCGGGGGCGGGGCGCGACGTGCTCCCGACGGAGCGGCCCTTACACCCGCGGGAGCGCTCGGCGCGCGCGTCCACCCGGAAGGACCCGCCCCCACCCCCTAGCGCCGGCAATCAATGGCGACGGCAAACAGAATGGGGAGAGCGGTGGGCGGCCGGCCACACACAGCGCCCCGCGCGCTCTCCTCCAAAGAACGTTTCGCGAGACGGGTGCTCTAACGTTTTTGAAGAACGCGATGACGATACTTCATTTAAATATTCTTTATGAGCACCTTATTGTTTCCAAAAGCCACCAAATTCTTCTGGACAATTCATACAATTCAACAAACAATTACTATAGCTAAAATAGTTATTGAATTAAATCAATACTATATTTTGAGTTTTGGTGGAAGTGAATGATATATTTTACTAATTTTAACTTATTTCATATTTAATTCCAATTACAAGAATTTTAAAATATGGATTTGACAAAGAAAAAATAGTTGTATATAGTAGATAAAATTAATGACCAAATAACTATGAAGATTGATGGTTTGGTAATATTTATAATTAACATCTTTACTGAAACATGTTTAAATTATGAAAAATTTAAAAAAAAGGATCTCAACATCATTTGAATATTGTTTTTATTCCTTATAATTATCAATGTTACCAGAATCTTCATATTCATCATTAACTACATTTTCTTCTACTACAACAACTAATCAGGTATTTTCTTGCAGTGAAAGGTGAAGCGGATTAGGTATGTTTCGATGTGAAGTGAGAACTTCACGACCTCTATGAACGAAATTTGGTTGTTTTTGTGAAAAATAACATAGAATTTACATTCTGATACCCACGAAATACGTAGTATCTTCTGCAGATCAATTTTCACAAATTAAAGATTTGTTACCTTCCGTAAACAAGTTTCTCATTTTAGTACAGGCTGAGATCGCCCAGTGACGACAATCCCTGATTTACTTTCTTTTTTCCATCAATTACACGGGAATATTATGGAAGTACCCTAAAAAAGGTCTTGAGTTGCACGCGACTTCCTTTGTTTCCTTTGATCTCCCTTCTCCCAATTCACACATTAATTTTTAAATGCACACTACCACACACTCAGATAGACCAGTTGGGAGCCTGGCAGAAGCGGACACCTGGAGGTACCTGGAGGAGGAAAATCTCTCAGGGGAACACGAAGTACTTACTTTATCCCCATATTTCCGTATATTTTTCATGCATAATATTTACGAAAAATACTAATCTGTATCGTGATTGAAGTCTGAAGTACCAAATCGAAATAAATTGAAATGTAAATTCTTTAAAAAAACAAGAGATAGACCAAACATTTCAAGAGACAAACCTTTATTGTTTTAACTCATAATTTGTAAAGTAAACTAACCAAACACGTACGTGTATATTTTTTGTAATAAACAAGTTCGTTATAGTTTAAGATGTAAATGAATTTTTAATAAACTCTCGTGGACGAGAAAAAGTGTTATCTCGAATAAGTTAAGAGAGGATAGAAATAATTAAATTTCTAGGAATAATTTGAAATACCCTGTCTGAGTAATTTTTATTCCGTCATTGGCAATGTAGGTATTTTCTTAAGAATGCTTTACAATGGGCGGTTAAGAATTGCTTTTCCATATCAAATTATCTTTTTCTTTAATTTTTATAATGACTTTTTCTAGAAAAAAATGTTTACCCAACAAAAGGTGAACTTAAAACAGAATGGTCGGTTAAATTAAGTATTTAAAAGACTAAATTACGTAGAGGATCTTTCAAAAAGTAACTGCAGATTACATTGTGTAGAATATTATACATTTATTTATTTTGTTACCAAAAATATGTTAATTTGTTATTACTTTTCATGAGGAAGGTAAAAACATAGTGATACAGTAACTGATTTTAGGTTCTTAAACTATGATAATCGAATGAAGACGAAATACTTGTTTTTCAAGATATGTTAAAAAATTAAAAAGGCCAAAAATTGCTCGTGTAGTGTTGTTCTTTCTTTTGAACTAGTTTTGGTCCTACACGCTTTCCTTATAATATGCTATACAGGTATTGTACGAGAAAGTAAAAAGGGTTGAATCTAAATTAAATAACAAAACTGCTGACATTCTACCAAGCACGTTAGTTTTAGCACTGCAGTTAGAAATCGGAATGGAGTTAGAATGAATAGGAATACAATTATTAAACGATAGATGAGTAGTTATTGCGTAATTATTGTTAAGAGGATAGGTTAATCAAAAGTCGGTGAAGTGCGAAGTAATTTCCAAGTCACGCTTGATCAATATTGACAAATTTCTAAGGGAAAATGACAGACTATTTTGACTAAAGTGAGTTCCAAAAAGGAAAATTAGTTTATTAATTTGCTTGATGATCATTCGGAATTTATGCCAAGAACACCTTGAAATGTATCTCTTATGCGTTTCAGGGAGATTGTGGTCAAACGAAGGATCCCGTTTTAAATTTGTTGTATGCAGTGTTCGAACTTCAAGAAAAATCTAAATCAAAAACGCCAAGATGTTTTGTACAATAAGAAAAAGCTAAAAACATACGACATATATCTGTATTTGCGACAGGGAGTTTCAATATATCCTCAAATCTACATCAGCCACTCACAAATTGTGTTTATGCAATTTAATAAGGGGTCTCTAACATATGTCACTAAAGCCATTTATACCGCTTTGATTCTTCATCAAAATTTTCAAACAGGAACTTAATTTAATATGTTAAATGTATATATGATAAATGTAACCGCTCAGTAAAATTAAAAATAATGTAAATATTGGTAATAGATATACGTTATTATCATTACATTAGAATGATAATGTTCTTCTTTTAAACTTTACGGTGTTTGAAAGCGTGCAGATAGTCAGGAAACTGAATTCTCAAACAAGGAAAAAACACTCCACTATTTCCGGGTGGTTACGTGCTGCATAGATGCAATTCGTGCAATGCACAGAAATGATTACTATAAAAGTAGAATTTATGAGTGATGCACTTGTGCATGCACGCATAGGTGCTTCGATGATAGTAAGCGATTCTGCAAAGTATTACAATTATCGTATTTTCACAATTATTTTATAAGTAGTTCCCAGGTAAAGGTATATATCGTTTTAATGTTGTTGAGAAGAAGATGAAAAATATAGCGGCAGCGTTCTGGGTATACTTTAAATGACATCAATCTCTTTCAACCCTTTTTCATGCTGAAAAATATATACTTGCAAATAAAGAAATGTAATAGGCACTCTAAAGCTATTACATCTAAATTTCTAAAAAGTTAGAAAATAAAGTACTATTTCTGTGCACCAGCCGAACCCATCTCTAGATTCAACTCTATGGTTAAAGATTCGTTGAAAAATAAGTGGAAGTTATTTAAAGCATAATACAAAATTTGAAACTCAATAATTTCACGATTCAGCTGACAAAGAAAGTAATGCTAAAACTGTATTATACATACTCTGAAGTTTTTTTCTGAATTTAAATTATTGGTGAAGTGAAATCAATAGGCAGGTCTCGTTAGAAATTCCTTTATGTCTGGATACGAATGAATTTCATTACTATCCCAATCTACATTTTCAATTTTCTTCTACGGAGAGGGTATAAGTAGTATAATGTATTCAGTTTTTAGAAGAAACTCTAAATATTTGGATAGTATTTAAATATAAAAACCATTATAAGCAAAGAAATATTTCTTGTACAGAAACTTTGTATTGGATTGTAGATTCCTGTCCGTATCTAAAGGCAAAATTTCCATCAAGTCCAACTCATTACGACGAGTCGTTTTGCGGAGAATACATGGAATCCACTTCCCGGCACTCCGAAAATTCCTCGAGAACAATAAAAAAAGAGTTTCCTTCTCGGCTTCCGACACCCAACAAATTTCCTCATTTAATTCCCACGCCACTCTGCATGAGCACAGTATCAGAAAATAGCCCGGAGGCGGCGGCGGCGGGGAGCAAAGTGCGTGGTCAGGGGCGCACCTGGGGAAGGCGCGATAACCCCGCCGCAAGGAGGGGGTGGCGTGAGGTTGGGAGGGTGGGGTGGGGCGGGGAGGGGAGGGGGACAAGGGCGAGAGGCCGCTGCGGCGCGGCACCGGCGCCGCCGCTCCTCGGGGCAC
Organism: Gryllus bimaculatus; assembly: GCA_017312745.1. Lineage (NCBI taxonomy): Eukaryota > Metazoa > Arthropoda > Insecta > Orthoptera > Gryllidae > Gryllus > Gryllus bimaculatus. The sequence continues at coordinate 5,728,514 of BOPP01000072.1, read as the reverse complement.
GTGAATAATAAGCGGCTTTCGTCTCCTCGCCGCCGCCTCCCCACCCCCGGCCGCAGCCACAGCTTTGAGCAAGCTTTCGCGCGGAGGCGGCAGAACGAGGGAGAAAGAAATACAAAGAAAGGAAAACAATATTGAGGAGTGAAGGTAGGGTGGGTGATTGAGAAAAAGAAGAAAAGAAGCAAAAGAAGGAGAAATGTCTAGAAATTTGCAACAAGGTTTGATGGTAATGTTTATAAAAATAGATGAGGATAGAATACACTGGAGTAAAAAAGGTATTTAATTTTGTTTCACATCGCCCTATTTCAATTTATTTATATAACTCTGACACAGGTAAAATTATACCTAAACGTTTCAGATTTCAGTAGTCTATTATTTATTTCACTACTTATGAACTGGCATCTTATGCTTTACATCATAGTGAAAAGATATTCAATGGGAAATATACAGCCTTTCCTCTATGGATTTATAACCTTTTTACTTCATAAAAAGTATATGGAACAGAACGAAGATGCAGTTTTAGAAAGGTCAGTTCGAGTGAGCCAACGCAAAATCGCTCAGAACAGGGAGGCAGTGGAAAAGCGCCCCGAACAAAAACGAGATGCTTCTGTGTGGTGGTGTGCTGCAAGAAAGGGAAAGAACGGGGAAGAGAAGCAACGCAACTGGTGACTGGGGCGGGGAGGTGCGGACTGGGGGTGGCGGATGGGTGGGGGCAGGAGGGGGGGCAGAGAGGCGGTGCCCGACTAATCCCGGCTTGTGGACAGAGCTGTTGGTGACGCACTGGAGGACGCCAGCGCCGCGCCGGCGGCCCGCCCGGCCGCGCTGTCACCTGCACCGCCCTGCCGCCAGGCTCGCATTCGACGCAGCCTCACGCTAGACGGTCATCGCGAAAATTTGCTTCGAAAAATTAATTTTCGCTTGAAAAGAGTTCGGAGCGTACAATCTAAAGGAGTTATTTTTTCGGACAATAACTTTATTCAAAAGGATAAATTCCATTAACATTGTCATAAAACGGAGGTTTACCTGAAAATTTGAAAATGACTTTACTCTTCGATATACATACGCATATAAGGAGTAATATACATAGTTTAGAGGAAGCCATGGATATGTTTCGGAAAATCGATTTCGAGATTTCAACGAAAATGGTTGGTCCAATGGCTTAGGTCCGATTCCCAATGTTTTCTGGCGCCGAAAGGAGGCAACTGGAAATATAGTAGAGAAAATTCGAAACGCTAACCCAGACTAAAGATTAGGAAAATAACTAGTACGAGAAAACATGTGTCATTGTGTGACATCACTAGTTTTAATAGAAATAACTGGCACTATCCAAATTGTGACATCTGAGAATGAAACTTCATTTGTAAAAGTCACCCATCCTATTCTGACATAAAAACAATTACAAAGAAATTTATCAAATCGTAATATTGTTTCAATAACTATTATCATTACAGGTTGAAAACATACAATGTCTGAAAAGACTATTTATACTAACAATTTCTGGAAAAAGAATCGGTTTAGTAGGTTACAGCTATTTCTTTAATATTTGCGTAAATCCGACATGGGTTTTACTGGTGGCGATAACGAGCGCTAAAAAGTGCATCAACGTTCATCTAATATTCAACTTGGGACGTTTTCAGCCATTTTTTATGCATACTGAGTAGTTGTACCAGAAATTTTTACATTTCAATGGCAGGTGTCACCCTTTACTAAATTTTAATTTGACCATAACACCAAGTGTCAAAATAGTGATTCTAAAAAAAGTTAACGAAGACGAGACTAATTCTTGTCAATATATTTTCCTATTACAAATCCAAATAGTGTACTATTTTAAATTAACAAGTGAGTTTTATATAGAAATTGCATTATTTAAGTAAACTATCTACGACTATTTTTTATTAATTAACTTAAAAAGCAATCTTAATATACACATTAGATACTGTATTAATATTATTGAGAACACAAAGACATATCTCGGTTCAACAAAAAGGGTCAGAAGGTCTTCCTGGAAAACCATGAGAAGGATTAAATAAGCAAGCGACATGTTTTGTTGTTTTTTTTCTTCCCAGAAACGTGATATTTGTAAACCTAGGTGTTGCTGACACGCTGCGCGACTGCTTAAGGGTGAACTACAGGGCCATACGTTTAAGACCGAAGTGTGAAGAAATTAATTTGATAACGTAAGATATGCTTTGCTAATAAATGAAAATCTCACATTCATTATACACCTGCCTTTTAAAATAGCATCTACAAATTAAGCACAATAACACTGAAAACAAATTAAAGCAAGGTATGTGGCAATTTTTTGTTCTGTTCCAAAGCAGGTTTGAGTGTTAGTGACTACTGTTCTCTGCATATTATTTCGCAATTTATCGTTACGGATCGTTTCTTAATTGTGAAGATATTTCGAATCGCGGACACGTTGGCAGAAGATATTTTTGCTTATGAGATAATTTAACTCAAAATTAGCTTGCACAGCCTAATCTCTTCCTGCTCGTCATTAGAGTGCTCAGCAAATTGAAAAAAAGTAGTTCTATATTGACTGACAAGAAACCAAACTGTTGGTTGAATAACTGTCTAAAGCACAACACTTAACGAAATTATTGGCACAGATCAATAGTTCATTGTGAAACGCTGCAGTAATGTTGCTCGCAACGACACAGGCGCTATCGCTCTACTTCTCCGGTTGACTCGGACATCATCATCCTCCTCAAAAGACTACCTCCGCGCACGAGATGGCTTTCCTGACTCGGCATCCGCCGCCGTAAGGGCTCTGAGACGGCGAAAACCTCCAGATCGGCACAGCGGCCGAAAGCAGCAGGAGAAAAAAAAAGAAGAGCGGGTGAGAAGCTGTCGGCCTACGTAGGGACAGCAGCAGGAAAGCGAGGGCGGAGGGGGGGGGGCGGACGAGGCTGACTTCTCCGGGGATCGACGGGTGCGGTAACGCATTTCGCCCACCCTCCTCACCCCTCCCGACACCTTCCCCTTCCCCTGCCCGTATTGGCAAATCCCCGCAAGCAAGGGCCCTCGACAGCGCTCAAAAGGGTACGGCGCCGTATTTACAGTAGTAATACGCACTGTCAATACCCGCCGTCAGCATGACTGGAACAAAGCTCGCTGCGTATCACCGTGTATCATCCTCCGATAATAGGATCGCGTTAATATGATCCACGGGCTTTCGAACGCGCACGCAGCGAAATAACGGAGTTCTCATGAACATTGCAATCACAGCTATCTCTGTTAACTCCGGCGCAAGAGGTAGAGTTCCATTGGAGTATGAAATTCTCGTAGGGTCCAAATGACATTTCATTATTACAGAAACCATTATTGTACATTTTCTTTCAAAAACGTTACAGAATTTGCGGTAAAACATGGCGCATGTTGAATCATTCTAATTACAAGCCTGAGCACTACGAGAGAAAACCGCGAATTTTGGTAGTAAAAAGTTGAAAATAAAGAATGCGTAAATGCGTATTGAAATTACGCAAATGCGTATTACGCATATGTGAAACCTATATTTTAAAGGGACGTCATAAAAAACTTCAATAAAATATAAAATTGTACAAAACTGCATTATAAAAACGCAGAAAATGTTTTGCAACGGATAAATAAATCTTGTGATCTTTACAGACATCCAAGATTATTACATTGTTGCATCTACTTTGACTTAATTTACGAATAGAAGTATCATTTTAGTTGAAAGAGCAACATAAATATATTTCGATGTAGAAAAACACTTATTTAATGGGCAGTTGAGGTTAGAAGAACAACTGAAATCTACTAATTGTGAACGAACTACTGATTTTACATAGTTTTCCCAATGACTTAATGAAGTAAGGAAATTAATTTTAAAGTCAACCTCACACATCCTTTCACAAAATGGTTCGAAGCTGTATCTAGAGTCACCCATTTATCCGTGCACTCGATCAACTTCAAACACATGCATTCTCGAACAAGAAGCACCAAATCTTACAATCTTCCAAGACCTCGACAGCCAAGACGAAAAGCAGGACGAACAGCATCTACAACACCAGAACAAATTTGCGCGTCTTCACGGTTTATAAAAGACAAAAGACAGGAAAATAAAAAAAAAATCACGAAGCGAAGGCAATTTCTGACTCTGATTTATCGAACAAGGCCGAAACAAGAAAAGAGAAATCGAAATACATCGAATTCGCGATTCAATACGCTCTGACGGAGTTTACGACAAAAAGGCGGCGGCGGTGCTTCGCGGAAGAGAGAGAGGAAAAAGTCGCTCGGTGTGTGTGCGGAAGCGTTTCCCCCCCCCCTCTTTCTTTTTTCCCACGAGTGCACGACGGAAGCCCCTGGGGCAACGCCAGCACCCCGCGCGCGCCCGGCCGGGGCGCCGAGCGGAGCGAAGGGCAATTGCGCGCGCGGGCGGGGCGTGTAAAAACGCGACGCGCATTCGGACGCACGGGACCGCGCTCCGGAAAGAGCGGCCCGCGCGCGTTAGGGTCGCGTGCCGCACCGCCTCGGCTCGCCCGCCGTGCCGCGCCGCGCCGGCCCGGGCTGATCCAGCCGGTGAATGCGCCGCCCGATGGGCTGTGGAGCTGGCGAGCGCGTGAGTGGGAGTGGGTGAGCGCCGGCGAGGAGAGAGACTGAGAGAGACGTGCGAGCGCAGCTGGGCTGGAGGGGCAGTAAAAGAGGGCGGTGAAGTGATAGGGGGCGACTGGGTGGTGGGGGTGGGGTGTAGGATATGTGGTGGCAATGGCCGTGACAGTGCTGCATTTAGTGACAATGGAATGGTGCTGCTTGGTGTGGTTGATAATGGTGGTGGTGGTGCTTGGTGAGTGGTGAAATCAATGTTGTTGCAGAACTGTAGTAGAGATTTGTACACGTAGTAGGAACAGTGAAGATATTTTAGGCGTGGTTCACTTTCTACCTATACCGGCTTTATTTCGGGCCAAGACCCGCGAATTCCCCATTCAATATGCATACGCGAAAGTGGGATGGTGTAATAAGTTGCATTAACAGATAACGGCATATGCCAAAGTGAATAGCGGGAAGACATCGTAAATATACTTTCTATGTATTCTAGTAAATGGCTTTAATGTACTTTCTATGTCCCTATTATTGGTTACATTGATACGTCAATAAAATTGGAAGTTAGTGAGAATTTTTGATTGGGAATAGTTGTCATGCAATAAATATTGCTGGAAAGTAATTCATGTGCAGTATATTCAAAACGAAATACATTGATTTTCAAGGGAAACCCTCTTAACCAAGGAAACACTAAAGTTTTAAATTGAATTAAGTAATCATGTATAAAAATGTTTATCAAAAAAGTAATATAATCATATAAAATATGCATCATGAAATAGTACTCATCAGAAACTGTATTGCGGAGGAACATAAATATTGGGAAGAATACTGGAAAGTTTAATATCAAATGAAATGTAGTGATAACTGTGTCTTTTCTAGATCAGACATTTCTAATGAATGTGGGAAGACTAAAAAAAAGCACAAATGTAGCACAGTACTTTGCAAAACTATCGAACAATTTTTTATTCAAGCTTCAGAAACAAGATAGGCAAAAATGAAAATAAGGAATAAATAAGGAAAAATAAGAATGAAAGAGCAGGCGTCAATTGATAGTCCGCCCATAAAGACAGCCCGCTCGTCCCGACTGAGGACCAATGCGAAGCAGCTTCATAACGTAAAGGAGCCGTTGCGAGCACGATGTGCGCGACGAGACCAGCGGGGGATAGCAGGTGATTGCGCGGGGAACGAAAGCGGCGACGGAGCGGGGACGGGATCTCTTTTGACGGCGGCGGCTCTCAAAGCACCAAGAGAAAGATCGCAGTTCCGGAGGCGCGCGAGGGGAAGGGGAGGGGCGGGGGTGGGGGCGATTGAAACATATCCATCCCTTCTCCCCAACCGGCAGCCTCTTGCGCCCGCAAGGGCGTTGATGGCGGGGCGGGGTCGGAGGCAGGAGCTCCTTGTGTCAAGTATCGCAGGGAGGCCCTCATCCTCCGAGGCAGTGGAGCGCGAAACGCAATTTTCTGCTGGACAGATCAAAGCGGGGGCGGGAGCGAGGTGCGAGCGAAGGGGCGTGGGCGGGGACGGGAACGGGGGAGAGAGCGCGAACGCTTCCGCCGACGCGGTCCCCGGCAAACGACGCTTAAGGGATGACGGGCGAGGATTCGTGCCCTCATATTCCTTCCAGGAAGGAGCCCAGTTGGAGAATCGGGGAGGAGGAAGCACGTGGAGCAAAATGGGGAAGGCAAAATGAGAAGGAGAAAGCGGAACGTGGTCGTGGAAAGGCCGTGGCGAGCACGCGGAGTTTACGGGATAAAACAAGAGGGCGCGCTACCTCTGGGGCAGGCACGGAGACACGAGATGGACGGTAAGACAGTGAGTTGGTTCACAGGCGAAGGGGTTGGGCAGGGTAAGGCCAGGAGTCTGTAAGGCGGAGCCGGAGAGAGACGCGCAGAGAGGGGGTGTTAAGCACGCGTGCTGCCATCTCGAGGGGAAAGGGTAGGAACGGGGTCACGGCGCGGGCGCGAGCGAGGGGGCTGGTGTGAGCGTGGCGAGGGCGGGGGGTGAGGGTGGGGGTGATGGGTGCAGGGGCGTGCGCAGTTTGGCCTCTCGCCATTCGCATCGGATTGTCATTACTCGCGAGGACCGCGGCCAGGAGTCGCCGCCACTGGCACCGGTGCTGCTCTTCCCGCCACGCCCCCACAGCCCTGCACGGTCGCAAACACACACACACACACACACACACACACACGCAAGCACTCAGTGGCTTGGTATCCCGCTCTCGCACCCTACGGCCATGCCCTAACGCACTGCCAGACCGCGTCTTTAACGCAGGGTGACCGCAGCTGATTTCTTTCTACTGGTGAAAGGAATGGCGCTGAATACTCTGAACTCTATCAGGACTTATATAGGTGTAGTGGTGCGTTATCGTTGGCATTTTTCATGAAATAATTATAAACGTTGTCATTGCCAACAATAGTTGTTATAATAAAAACTATTGTTGGCAATGACAACGTTTATAATTATTTCTATCAGAACTTCTGGAGTCGCTCTCTAAAACTCTTAAAAACTGATGGTGCTCTATCAGCAGAAATTTTATGCCGTAATTTCTAAATTTGCATTTTCGAAAATTATGAGAGTTCAATAAAAATGGCACTTGCGCTCTTATCAGCGTTCTTTTGATTTATCCTGAGAAAAATAAAGAAAAAAATCGGAGCGGTTTTTGCGTCATTTTACAAATTACATTCATTTCAAGTAAACCCCGCGTAAAAACGACTAGTTCATGGACTTTTTTTCATGAGTTTTTTTAATCAAATTTTGTCTAACGTTAAATCTCTATCTTCAATTTTTTAGCTTTGAAAAGTTAACTTATGTTAATTATCGCAAATACGGAGAGTTCGCCTAAAATAGGATCAAACCACTTTTTTATAGACCTTTGTTATATACAAGGAAAAATTGAAGCGATTTTTGAGAAAATTGTTTACAAATTGCCTTGTTTCACGCAAAATTACATCAAAACGCGTAACAACTATTATACGGCCTTATTTCAAGAATTCTCTCTGAACAATAGATTTAATTAAGGTAAAAAACTATATTCACTATTATAGTTGTCGGTAAATGTCGAATACATGTTAAACGTTTCGCAATTATCATAAAATTAGGATTTTCAAGGAAAATTAGGCCTGCGTCAATCCTTTAAAAGTCATTATTCTAGGACAGATTTTACTTTAAGGGGAGAGGGTACCACGTATGCCGCCCATGTTAGTTTTAAAACTATAGATGTACCTTTTCTACAAAATGGTTGTCTAAAAAAGTTTGAAATTTTGCAGCCTGAAAGATACAGCCTCTTTCATTATTTTGTCATTTTTAGTTGATTAAAAACAATTAGCATTTTTTCGAGTATAACTTTTGCCCTAGTTTTTTCAGTATATTTGGACAAACATTATTTTCTATATTTTTTTGTTATCGAAAAATGTTTAAATAAAAGTGGTAATGTATGGCTAAATCTATAAAAAATGATTCCTGAAAAATTTTAATAAATTGTGAATAATAGTTTCTTTAAAATGTGCATTAATTACAATGAAGTACGTTTTCGGCAAATGTCATTTAAATAGTATGTACTTGCCACAGTTCTACTCAAACATTTTTACTCCGCATTCTAGATCATCTCCTTCAGCGGAAAAGACCAGTGCTACCAACATATGAACAAGAGCATGTTCCAATAACACATTTACAACCGAACATGAGTACAAAATTATGAAAAATACCCGTAATTGTATACAGGGTCAAAAAGAGGGTGTGACTCACGGACCAGGGCATTTAAACAAGAATTCAAGGAACTTCCAGACATCCCAAATGAAAAAATAATACATTTGGAAAAAGCAAGTTTTGAGCTATTTATTTACTCAAACAATTAATATTTTGATCCATTTCATCGGACTCTCTTCCCTTAAAATACTTGGGCCATTTTTGAGAAAATTTTGAAAATGCTAAGGCTTCATGTGAAGTCCAAATGAAAATATCAGTTTCAAATTCGCAGAATATCGAACTCATTCGCGTCGATCGAGTAATACCAGTTCTGGAGAAAATCGTATGAACGGTTCAATCGCTAGCATTCATCACAGACAGTCAGACGGATAAAGGTTTTGTCGTCAATTTTTCGGTATTACCACGGACCCACATGGATTCAAACGACTCATGAGAGAGGAAGTATTTTACTACATATGTGAACACGATTTATCCATTTTTTCATTACCAGTGCCCGGCAATAAGAGTTTTTCTGTAGAAAATCGCCAATATCGAGAGCATGTTTACAATACTTTCTCCTCCTGTGAAGTAAGACCAGAAAGTAAAAAGAAATAATACGTGAACAAGGGCACCGAAACAATACGTTTAATCTCAAATACACACATCTCTAATAGAAAGACAAATAATCATAACTATACGAAAAATATATTTTAAACTTCCTAATCAAAGAAAGAAAATTAACATAAAATTCGTTCAATGACACGTAACAGAACACACTGATAACAAAAGTCAAAAATACGTTAGAAAAGATGGAGAAGCTGTGTGGAAAGAATTACTCAGGCCTACAAATGGTAAACATAAGAAGTAATAAAACGATTAATATAGTTACATAATACTAAGAATTTTGTTACAAATTACGATGAAATGTTTTATTTTTATGTTCTATTATTATGATTAAATTGCTGCGGCGATGTAGTTTGTAGTTTTAATTATTTTGAATATCCAACTCTTTCACCTATATATGAATCGTACAACGGATAGAATTAAAGGAAAAATTAAGGAAATTAATTATGACCAAAATCACTTTTAAGAACAAACCTCAATAGAAGAAAGGCCACAAAAATATCATCATCGCTTATTTCAATGGGCATTTTTTTTTATTAAATGACTGGAGATAGATAGAACCAAACAATGTAACTCGAAGAGAATGCATCTGCATGCGTTATGTGTGAAAGGGGCGCTCTGGTGCGGGGGTTGAGTGTGATGCGGGTGGTAGGGGATTCCACCCGTTCGAAGCCCTCACGCGAACTGCAGTCGCCATTATCAAATATTTGCATGCCCGTTCCGAAAATACAATCGTAATTAATCGAATTACATTTTCCTGCAGCGAGGACAGCATTTGTTCGGCGACAGCTGTCGTTTGTTTCCTGTGGGTCAAACAAAATTAGTGTTCCAACAATTATGGGTCGATGTTCGCTAATGCAAACTAAAAACGAAAAAGATACTAAAATAATATTGAGGATTCTAGTTTGTTGTACAAATTGAAAGAGACGTACATTTATATCCCGTTTTAATGTAATCGATCATCGTACACTGAATACGCGATCGAAGTAGGTGTATCTCGTTTGAGGTTATTATTTCTCGAAGCCAATTGAGGAGCTCATAACAAAAACCAGGAAAGTGACAGATTCATGTAATGGAGAAAAAGTCTCCGAAAGTTAAAATGTGAATAATAAATTAAGAGCACTTCTCCTGAAAAAGATATTTAGAGTAGTTATTGAAATATGCGTACAGAGAAGTATCTACTTACAAAGTCAAAAAGTGAACTAATATTTATTTTCAAAAACACATACCTGTTTTCAATCTATACATTTTTCGAAAACCAGGTAAATGCAATAATGAGTATACGCAGTAACGTAACTTAATTTACAACATATCATTCATCGTCATCATATACAATAACTTTGTCTTCAACAACGAATTCTTCATTGGCCAGTGTTGGACTAGGTGGTGTTTTCTCTTTATGTTTTATGCAGGTACTTGACCACGAAGAATGTAAAAACGGGCGTGATGAACTGGTAGAATACGACCTTAAAACTGCGCCTGAGTTTGGACTCTTCGGTTTTCATTTTTAATCCATACGGGTTCAGTGTTTTAGGTTTACTGCAGAATATCTACCAGTTCGAAGTTTTAAGAAGTGAACCTTCTTAATAGGTATGTACGCATTTCGTGTCTCTTTTAAAAACATTGTACAGGGGTCTGTTCTTTCAATGCAAACCCACAGTATCTTCCGCCAAGATACGGCATTTCTTTCTGCAACTTTTGTAATCACGGATTTCATTTTTTTTTTTTGCAACCAGTGATTTCACAAAATCATCACCGTCATTTCATTAACAGTAAGTCTGCCTTCCACCCAATGAAAGGGAACGTTCACATTCTCGACACTTTTCCTTCGCTTTTCGATTAAACCAAAATTTTTATCACACACTATAAGTGTGCCTTGATTCTTGAAATTTATGATATATGGTTTCAAAGCTGCAATTGTTTACTATTGCCATCCAAAATCTACGTTTTTGTTAAGGTTTTGGCCTTCACAACAATCACGGTATGCAATTACATCAAGAGATAGCTTGCTAAGATTTTAACTGAATCTTTTAAACAAGTTCCAAATCGTCGAAGCCCCTTGATGCTGTTTTTCTACACCTCCCCTAACGAACATGGAGCCTTTGCAGCACATAATCTGGCGTACATGTCCGATTTTCTTTTATGCTTTAAACATATGTAAATTAACATGTCTTGACATGCCAATAGACAGAGTGAATTTTGATGTCATGACATGTCTAGAAGAGAAAAGTCTATGAACGGCCTTGAAGTTTTTCATAACTGTCATTTTTATCAGTAACAATAGGTTGCATTCAAAAACTATGATATCACTAAAACGTCGTCCATCAATGGACTGAAGTGTAACTACTACCATTAAACGAAATAGGAAAATTCAGATAGATTCTAGCATGGCCATTTCTATGGATATTTACTTCATGCGACTGCTACTAATTTTCCCTTTGTTCTCAGTGATTTTCAAACAAGTATTGTCGCAATATCTGTGGCAATCATTATATAAATCCACTGAAATTATTCTCAGGTGCTGTACTTTAATATACAGTTGTTGAAGACAACTGTTATTACAGATTAAATATAATTAAATGTTTTCGAAACAACCAGAATTTGGCAGAATTAAGAAACGACGTCTTCAACTCTCGTTCTGATCTCGTACGATAACAAGCCACTGAGTTACACCTGATTTCGTGTTCGCAATTTAGTGAACACCTCTCGAAAATTTATTTTAATTAGCAGGGCGTGTCTTGAGGTTATTAAGGAAAGATAGGGCGCCAGCCCCGAAGCCACCAGGTCGCCGTCGACAGAGAGGAAATTACTTTCATGCAAAGTTTCCACGAGAAAACTGGTTTAATTATACAAAAGTGCTTTGAAGCCATTAAGTAAATATTGATTTCAAACTACTCTTGCCGCTTTCCTTGAGAACAGCTCCTCGTTTCGTTGCGTCTACACGGCGCGGAGTCGATTCGACATATTTACACGAAACATTCTGGCGGGAAATATTTAGACCCGATCTCCCTCTTTGAGCGGGGAATATCGACAGGGCTCCGTCATCTCGCCAGTCATCCCGTCTCTTTGATGCGCCTTAAGAGTTCCCACTCGCAGGTAAGATTCTACCAGTTTCCATTTTCGGATAACTCGATGCGAGCAGCTTCTGCTACTAAATGAATAATCTACGTTGATGAAATGCCACGGCGGTAAGTACTTTTATAGACATGTCATGACTCTGGTGAGTGAGATGTGAAATTAAATTCAAGAAAATTTACTTAACGGATGCAATACACTGTGCTATTCCGAGGATATGCATTTGATGGAGTAAACTGCAAGTTATTTCATTCATCATCGCAAGTTGCTTTCTCATTAATAGCCATTACTGACAAAAGGGATCGACATTCTTCTTTCTTTTAACATTTTCTGTGACTTATTTGTCTCCGAATATATGATGCTGTTTTGGCAAAATGAATAGTTTTAATTTTTGACTTTTTTTTCAAACGAACAATAACGAACTATTTCACAAAAACATTTGAAACTGTTGTCTTTTCGATTAACAATATTTTTGGTGGGTCAAGAGAGTAAAGAAAAATATTACAAAGGGGCTAGAGCACAGAATGAATATTTCAAATACAACAAAACCAAATTACCAATTTCAACAACAAAAATACAACTTTACATAGTTCGTCTTCGTCGTTTCTTCATTCCAAACATGAAAAGTGCAGGGCGCCACATGCAACGTTGATCTACATCTTTGAAGAATTCTGAAGCCGCCTCGCAGCCATCCGCGTAAATCCAGAGTGGCGCCGATCCACACTCGGATCGTTCGGGGCGCAAGCAAAGAGGGGCGCCAGCGGTGGCGGTGGGGGCAGAGGCGCTCAAGGCGCGGCGCATAGCGAGAAGTCCCGAGAGGAGATCGGCGGGGCGGAAGGAGGGGCGGAGGCGGCGGGGCGCGGAGCCAAGTGGGTCAGCCGGCGACATTAGAGTCGCGCGGGATCGCACCTGACGGCGTATAAAGCGGGCGGTGCCTGTCAGCCGCAGCGGCACCAGACGCCGCCCGCC
>BOPP01000072.1:5665558-5715389 GCA_017312745.1 Gryllus bimaculatus | reverse complement strand
CCCCTGCTTTGTTTGCCGTTGCACTGAAGGGTCTACCCTCAATTGCTCCACTGCCGTGATTACTTCTTCTGGAAACTCGATCCTTCACTCACATACGGGGCTTGCTATCACAGCACGCTTTAATCATGTTTTTCCCCTTTGCAACACACCAGACCAGTTTGTTACTTCTATACGAGCTTAAAGAAAAAACCTCAGTAATTCACACAATTTTTCATAGTATGCAACTGTCTAAGAAATTTTTCACGCGTCTTTCTTGTAAACAAAAATTACACATCTACTGCACAAAATTACTTTGCAATCCAACACACGCGATTCGAAATTCTTTTAATGGATTTCCACTGTAACTAAAAAGTTATTTTTGCGGTATTTAAAAAGTCGTTTTCTTGTATCTTTTTTTGACTTCGCTCGGCGATCTGTTCCATCACCGTTATCATATCTTCATCAAGATCGTGAGAAAGTTTTCGATTGTGAATAATAATTGCCACAGTTTCCTTGACAACGTCCACAAAAACGGTCTCTCCCTCCAAATTTCAGCTGCCTCCATCCCACGGCAGCGGGTCTTCCACCCAGCGTTACCAGTGCCAAGCCTCCCTTCGCGCCCATCGAAACGCTCTCCCCCGTCTCCGCAGCTGATGTACGAGCGCACATGCGCCGCCCCTCCGCCGCCCCCGTCTTCCCCCAACACCCTGGCCCTCGCCTCGCCACCGCCTCATCCCCAGCCCCACGCCCTCGCCTCGCCCCTGCCTCTCCTATCCCCCGCCACCGGGGCCTGACGCGCGCGCCTGTGCGTTTGAAAAATCGACGACGCTTATTGCCAGTGGATTTGTTTCCTTGCGAGACTTAAATTGCACCCGGAGCAGCGGGCACCAGTAAACTAACGACGTTTCCAGCGCCCTGAAAGATTTGCAAGGCGGGCAACGCGGAGCCGCGAATATGATTTTTCACGCGGTGACACGTCGCGGCGGAGCGCGGCGCGGCGTGGCTGCGCCCTATCATTCTCGAGAGAGACGTAATATACGGGCGTCGCCGTGAATTATTACGTAGCTCTTTGCTTTTCACGGTGCGGACGTTACATGTTAATTCACGCGTCGTGCTTACGTTTTTCTTAGCAGCAGAGAGGTAAAATAGGAAAACGTAAGTTGGAGTATCACAGTTATAGTTATACATTTTGAGGAAACGATGGATGTAGATCACATTCGAAATGCGCGTTTGCGCGCGCAGCTTACGTCGTAAACACTGCTGTAAAGCAGTTTAAATTAGTGTTGCGTCATTATTCATGCGGGTAATAAAAATGCTAGTTTCATGCTACCGTGAAACTACACTATCGATTTACGAACGGTAATATAAAAATACAGGAAACTACAAATGTCATTCAACATACACAACGCCAATTCCATTAAACACCCACTTCAGATATGGCCATGCATCGACCAAAGCGTCATTTTTTATTCATAGCTTTCCTTTCAAGAATGTGCAAATGTTCTTGTTCCGTGCTAATTATTCGCACGAGAAGTCCCTCAGTCGGAGGTAGCAGCAACCTCCTGCCAACTTCCTCTGAAACAAAGCGGGGCGACGCGTGAGTGAAAAATCTAAAATTTGCACGCCGTAGCCCGCGTCGATAAGGGCCGTATCGCGTGGGAGAGGAGGGGCGAGAGAGGAGGAGGGGCGGCGCGGGTCTGAGCCGAAGTTATCAGCCGCCGCCGCCCCCCTCCCACTGCGCCTTCGTGCCCCGGGATACTTTATGCAACTATTCGATAGTTCCTCCTTTTTTTTCGCCTTTTTTCTCTTTCTCTCTCTTTTTTTCCTTGCCCGGCGGCTAGCAGATAAGAAAGATACAACACACTAGCATTTCATGAATGCCAAAAAACAGCCCGTCATTAAGTCGGCAGAAGTTAAAACCCTCACGTGCCATGGCAGCGAGCTATTACGGCACCACACGCCTGGCACCAAAGATACCATAAAGCGAAGTAATTGCTTTAATTGCAATGACTATCCGACGCGGGCATGGGAGCGCCGCCCAAGGAAGGAGACGGAAAGGGGTCAGGGCCCGGGCGCTCCTCGCCAGCAATTCGACGGGCGAAACCGGCTGAGGTGGCACAGGGCATCAACGGATGTCCCTGCCATGCCTCTGACAGGGGAGTCCCAGGGCTTGAGTCCCAACGGTGGCAGTATTTTAGAAACTAGTTTGTCAGCTAGGTAGCATTTAGCCGCTGACTAGAGGAGAATTCTAGCGACCGATTGCTCTGATCGGTAGTTTTCCATAGTTTCTCCAAGCGTACTGACCAGGCGAATGCCGGGGCAGTACCCTATTAGGCCACGGGCCGCACGCAATCATTATTTCCTCTGCCTTGTCTTTTCCTCATATCTTACTTACAATAGGCACTGCAGTATCATATATGTTGAGAGACCCGTCGAGAGCCAACAGCTTGTCCCGCCTGAGGCGGTACTTCGCTGGTGGGGGATACCTTGTTGAGAAAAAATCCTGCAAGCTGACATACGTCGGCGCCAGATCTCGCCGCCCAGAGGGGGAAGATCACCGCCACTTCCCGCGATAAAAACAATCATGCACTAAACTTACGGGACTAATGACCTTAGCCATTGACACGACTGGAATAACTAATCAACCGAAGGGCGAACGAGGGACAGAAGTGTGACACTACCTGAATCGCTATTAGTCTTCGCAAAAACTCGTGCAAAATCTTGATCTAAATTCTAAGGATTGCTTTGAGACGAAATTCAATGGCATTGCTCAGTCATATACCGTCCTTAAGGCCCGAGTACAAAGCAAAAAAATATTACATGTATACGGGAAAGAAGGACAATACAGATTACTGAATTATTCAACTGAAGCCAGACTGTGATAAAGGAGGAAGCATTATACTTTTGATGTCACTTGAAGTGTCACTTAAAAACTACCACAAGACAATTTGCAATAATTAAATTAGAATTAATTTATCATTTTTTAACTATTTAGATAGGTAATTCAAAAAGCATCCAATAAACTCTCAACACATTTAACTATACATTTAGCACGGCAATCAAATGATTCATAAAACTCCCCCAAAATGAAGGACACTCAATACACTACTCCCACAAATTTCTTTCTAAAATGTATACGCCAATATAATACCCATGTTAATAAATTCATATGATTCCATTTGAAAGTACATTTCCGACTACAAAATTTTACTTTTACAATCGCACCAACGTCGAGCTGCAAGGAAACGTTCACAAAAAATCTACCATCGCCGATGGTAAAACCGAAAAGGCTTCAAAATAATCCATTGCCCGCGTGGAAAACTTGAGCCTGACAAAAGAGGGCGCGCCGCGACGCAACAAGGACCTCGTCGACGGGGGCTTCTGCCCAAAAGATCGTTAAATTCTCATGCTCCAGGGACTCCCTCGAAGGAAATGAAAATAATTCAAAGCCCCGGATATCAAAGCGGCGCCGCGTGGAGAGGCGTGCGTTTCGCGAGGCGCGCAGTGGGTCGAAGCGGCACCCACATGGCGATTTTTATCTTTCGACAGCCACTAGTAAAATCTGTAACTGCTAGGGAATGTACAGCTCGGCAAAAGTTTAATTATAATTAATAACACTAAAAGTTAGTCTATACTCACTTTTCAAAAAAAACTGTGAATGAAACAAACAAAACACTATCAATTGACCACATAGGATATTACTGATCTTAGTGCTACGTAGTACCCAATTAAATGATTTGTATACTTAAAATAGAAGTCAGTACAACTAACATTTCTTTTCGTATTTTCTAAGCATCATGGAGTAAACAAATAGAAGAAATAATATTATAAAATTAATCAAATGGTAGAGGCTAACGTAATAAGCAGATGGTTGTTTATAACGCACCAGCTCCATTGTCCACCTCCGACATGGCTTGATTGTTGAGTATTTTCGAGTTTAGCAACACTTTGGCGCCCAACGCTACAAAATAATGATTTGTTACTTTATGATTCTCATTTTGTCTGCAAGGCCCACCCAACAACTGTCTCAAACATGGGATATTATTAGTACATTACGTAATTTATTTCAGTTTTTTACAATACAATAATTGTGTACAACCGAGCGAAGTGTCTCAGGGTGTTGCGCCCTGACTTCGCACTTGGGAGGCCCGGGTTCACTCCTCGTGCCGGCCATCCTGACCGGGGTTTTCGTGGTTCCTCTCGGTCATCCAGGCAAATGATGGGTAGGTTCTGCTAAAAGGCCACGACCGCGCAACCGACAAGTTATCCGAATACGTGAATCACGTGATGCTGGGAAGGTTAAGAGAATTCGAGAACGTCGCAGATTCCTGGTGGGGCGCCTTATTAGAAACCGCGAAATCTAACGACGCCAAGGGTAATTGCACAAAATTATGTACAACTAATAACATAACGCAAAATTAAAAAAAGGCCTCAGCGCACTCAAGCTGCGAGCGGGCAGCTACCGATTAGCTAACTGCCAAAAACCAAACCACGGCCACCGCTCCGAGGAGGAATCGATCCCATCCCGCGCGTTTGCGACTCCATTTGGCGCCCGGCGCGAACCCGCGCATCCGCGCGGCCATTTCGCCTCGTGGGCGGCCGGGTGTGACGGGCGCTCTCGCCGCGGCGCGGCGCGCCCGGTCGCGCGGGCGCAATCGCGCGGGCGAAACGCGTGTGCATACGCACGCGAGCTCGCGCGGCCGGCGCCGAATATTCCGCTCCATAACGACGACCCCGGCGCCTCCGCCCGGACTCTAGCGCGCCGCCGCTGACCTGTTCCGCGCGTTGAGAACTAATGAATCACGTCAACGCGATTTCTAGCTCGATTGTCGAGCCGATAGCGGCACGGCGTTTTAAAAAAAATACACGCGTTGGCAGCGACAATACGTGGCGATCAAGGGTCACCGGTAAGACTT
The DNA here is from genome assembly GCA_017312745.1 of Gryllus bimaculatus. Taxonomy (NCBI): domain Eukaryota; kingdom Metazoa; phylum Arthropoda; class Insecta; order Orthoptera; family Gryllidae; genus Gryllus; species Gryllus bimaculatus. The sequence continues at coordinate 5,710,494 of BOPP01000072.1, read as the reverse complement.
GAACCGAAAGCTGGAATTGATGGAGTGGTAAAAGAATATAGTGGGTTTATCTGAGTGAGGACACTTAGGAAGGGAAACTTCGAGCCAGCTAAAGACTTTCCTTACCCATTTTCTTTATGTTTTTCTCCATAAACAACCAATACAAAGATAATCTTTAAACGATTCTAAAGCAAACAGGTATAAACAGATTATTACGTTATTGTATAATCCTATAATCATTCTGATAATTCACTACACAGATATTTTCTCATATAAAATTTTCCTAGCTTTCAACGGCTGAACCCCGGATTCGATTCCCAGTAGGAACAAAAATAATTGAGCGCTTTTCTTCCAACGTCCCAGTATCTGTTGCTGTGTGACAATGAAAAAGCTTACTTCTCAGGTTGAGAAGATAAGAATACAGAATAGGGATGGCTATATGCTAACCACACGTACTCTTTTAACCTATGGTCGCAAGGCCGGGACGCTGCTGGTAAGCGTTAGCTCGTAAAGATCTGGTGTGCCAAGTTCATACATTTGCAACAGAACATTTGGTATATTTCAATGACATCTCAAAGAATATGTATGCTTTATTCGTCCATCAACGCCAAAGCTTGGATTCTTGAGTGGAATCATATTAGATGTGCGACCAAATGTGCATCTGGAGAATTAATGCTTCAGTAACTGACGGAAGTGGTTGCAAATCCAATTGTGGCACTTCTAGAGACATGATAAAAATGCACACCAACGGTCGTTCTTAAACTGATACACTGACAGTCAAGAGACTGAAAGTACATTCGCATTGTAAGGAGTAAGGTTACACAGATCGAGAAGCTGTTCGCATTCGAGAGCATATTTAACCTAACCATACAACACACCAAAATACTAAAGTAAAACCGCAGTGTGTGGAGTTTTTGTTTCCCGTCATGATGCAAAACAAAAAATCTGTAATATTAATTTACAATTTCAACTACATTATTGAAACCAGTAATCACGTAACCACCAACCACAAACTTGAAATTTCAAAACAACAGCGTGAATATACGTTAACAATCTCTCGCAGCTTCTATATGTTTTTTTTTAAATCTCCACTTACAGCTCCAGCCCAAACACATAAATGAGACAAGTACTTGGAGTGCGCAGGAGGCGTGCGATCCGCGAGCGGCCCCGTTCCACGCATTGAGGGCTAATGAATCGCCCGCGCAACTCTCGCGCGACTGGCTCTGCCCTCGAGGGACCAATTTGCCCGCGCGGATGGAGCAGCAAAGCACGCCCACCAAAAAACGGCCACGAGCGGCACGCTGGGGCGGAGCGCCGGAGCATGCAGGGGCGAACCCAACCGCGCGGAGGGAAGATGGCGGGAAAGAAGAAGAAGAAGAAGAAGAAGAAGAAGAAGAAGAAAAAGAAGAGGAGGAGGAGGAAGAAAGGGGAGGCATGCAAAACAAGAGGAGGGTGGGTAAGAAAAAAAGAGAACGAGAGAGAGAGAGAGAGAAAGAGAGTGCGAGAGAGAAGAGGATAGGAAGAAAGAGAGGATAGAGGGAAAGAGAGAGAAAGAGAGAGTGCGAGAGAGAAGAGGATAGGAAGAAAGAGAGGATAGAGTGGAAAATGGAGGAATGGAGGTTGAACAAGAGAGAGGAAAAGAAGAGTAGCAGGGCGAAAAGTGAGAGAAAGAAGAAGAGATGATGAAGTGGGGAGGAGAAGCAAATTATGGTATTAGCTAGGAAGGACGTGGTAATCGTATTAACAAATCCAACTTTTGAGTTACTAGCCAAGCTCTAGTATGAAAATAAATCTCAAAAATGCTAAGGTTAGTGCTGAACTAAACATAGAATGTGTTCTGCGAGTTTCACTACCGAAATTCAACGGTTTCCTATAACAAAAATTCAATTTTGCAACAGAACAACTTCCATAATGTAAAACTCTTATTTATTTGACATTGATACAATTTTAACCTCACTTCCAAATAGAAGTTTCTCAAATATTGTCATTCCTCCTTCATATGGTTTGAGAAAAAATGAGATTTATAATCAAAGTAAGTTTTATCATGCTTTTAGAATTATTATCCTGGTCACATAGTTTAAAATAAAAAAGTTAATATTACATCTTTGTTTACTGTAACACAATTTGTGTGTAATGTTATAATAAATATTTAATAATATTTATTACATTTTTATCCGTTAATAATAAGTTAGCTCTCCATGTAAATGCAAACTTTACAGTGAACATATTGAATATAAATTAATTTATATTAACAACAATTACAGTGATTCTACTACGATACATAATATACCAAGATATATTAATTTGTGGAAATTGTATAAACCCGAATAGTATTACCGTAATATTGAACGTTATTAAATACTTAAACTCATCTTTTAAATTATCTCAAAGATAAACGTATCTGACAATAATGCATTTTTACGACGCAGATTGTCATTGAAGAAACAAATAGAAGATTTTGAACGTTCTTCAAAGGAAACATAAGAACTCTAAAATGTTTTCTACTTCGCTTTTTAGTGAGTTGAATGTGGGGATATACTACAAGCGTTAACCATGAGCAAAATTTTCGCAAACATCCAATAAGTTAACAACACTGGAAGTTTCGGTCGCCGCCCTTAGCACAGGACGAGCTCCCTCAGGCGCGTGATTAAACGCACAAGGGCTCCCCGGCCACGCAAGGAATTCGACCGGGGCATTTACGCTGAAAGACGCGCAGCGCTCCGCACCGCCACAACTTAATTTTCCCTCCGGCCACGCCAAACTCGCACGCCCCGCGCCGGGAGTCTCCATTGTCACCACGTCGCTCCCACTGCCTTCGCTTCAAACGAGCCCACAGCGCCGCCCCACGGCCTTCGCTGCTTCGCCGTCGGGACGCGCCGTGTATACAGCTGATAGTCTTCTGTCAAACAACCGCGACGCGGCACCCGCGGCGCCAGACAATGAGACGCAGCTTCGAACGCCCGAGGCGGTGGCGGTGACGGTGGCGGCGGCGGAAGGAGGCGGAGGAGACAAATTTGTGGGGCCCGCACCCGCTACTAATGCCAGTGTTGTAGCATCACAATGACTACCTTGTTACGGTTAACAGCCGCGCATCGAGGCGCGGCGGTGGCGGCGACGACGGCGGCGGCGGTGGCAGGGGCCGTACCTATCTCGCCGACGACGCCGTCGTCGTAGCAACAGCCTCCGCCCCGCCTCCGCCCCAGCAAACGAGACGCGTCGCGTCGCGTCGCGGGCTGCTCTTTTGTTCCGTCCGGCGCGGTGCTGTCACGGTCGGAGGTACGCGGTTCCTGCATTTGGGCGGCCACCACTGCCCGCATCCCGCAACGAGCAGGAAACGGGTTGCAGATGCAACCCACGGATGCTGCTTTGGCAGGGAAGTTGGGCACACGGTTTATACGGCTATGGCTCGTTAGGTTGCCGATGCTACACAACTTACACCCAGAAACAGTTATTAGAAAGGCCTCAATTACAAACATCGGATAAAATAAAGAATAATACAAGAAAAAATGAAATAAAATAAGAAACACTAAAGAACAGTAAGAGAGCGAAGTAATTTAAAGTATTTTTTAATGATCTCAACCTTCAGGTTGGTTTTTAATAAACTTAACCTTCCCATCATCTTGGGTTTGTCATAGCCCTGAATACATTGTTTATGAATAAAAATTATGGATAAATGGATATGGTTAATTGTTTATGCATAAATGGATATCTTCATCTTTTAGCAAAAACAAAATAACAATAACTCAATAATCGCCATTAGAATAAGATTAATTCAACTCACGACATGCAATCCGAAAATCACACGGTTTTTATTGGTATTACATTTCAAGTTTCTTAGTCCGTTATATTTTAGCTACTTTTTGTAAATAGTTACTGTAGAATGAAATAAAGATGACAATATATCTAGTAAAGAAAAAATACAAAAAGAAAAAAGCCAACAGACCGATAACAATGACTGTTAATGACAGTTCTGTAAAACTGACTTTCAGATACCCTTTTATTACGCAACGCACTGCTGTTTTTCCCCTCCGCATTTTATTCTAGTAAGCATTACTTGTGTTACTACTACCCAAGTACCTATTCTCCACAAATTCATACTCGCAGAAGAATGAAGAAAACATTAATAGTAAATAATTTTGATCAACTTATGTTACGAAGCGTACTGCTGAACTATATTTCTTAAAATGTTGAAAAAATCTACTAAAAATAATAATACAGAAAAATAAGTGTACTAATTGAGAGACCAGTCAGAAGCGAGTCATCTAAGAAGTAGTGACGCAATATCGATAACAAAACATCAATGTTAAAAATACATCGACTAAAAACCATCGATTTTTTCAACATCAATGCTTTTAGACAGGCTTAGTAAGCTCTAACATTAAATCCATTTGCATTAAAATTTAATTTCACTGTGTTAGTGTTTATTAATTCATCGAATAAGGGTATGAGGAGGGAAAGCCCCTACGCCCACAGCGTAATTTTTAACCAAATCTCAATATGCGAAATGAATATTAAGGAAGAGGAAATACTAGGGCGTAGGCGTCATCTCAGGCGAGAGAGTCTGGTCGATGATGGTAGAGCAAACAGCGTTACTTTGGTTCCAATGCATGAATAACAGTGATACTATCAATTATTTTATATTTTAACTTTATACAGTATTGTGATCGTGGGGATTTTTCATTAAGAAACAACACATGGTAAAAAAAATTGATCGCAAAACATAGATGTTAGAAAACATCGGTGTTATTACATCCATGTTTAAAACATCGATATTTTGAAAACATCAACATCGATGCTGCATCCCTACTAAGAAGAGAGCAACAAAGGAGCGCCAGTGGGCCACCGCTAGAGCCGTCGCCGCGCGTCCAAAAACACCGCGAGCGCACAGCGAGCAGCGAGCGGCGCGGCTACGAGCGGCCTGGGCGGCAGGGGGTGGCGCGGCGACAGGGAAATGTCATCTCGCCAACTCCGCCACCGCCCACGAGTTGGCGCGGAACGGGCCGGCAGAGAGCGAGACCGCGGTGACGGAACTGAGATAGGGGTGGGTGTGCGTGGCTGTAGAGGACACGACGGATGTGGTCATACTAGTAGAGGTGGTGGCGTGGGCGGCGAAAATGGCGCCCGACGAAGTGAAGACGCACGCGGCGAAGACGGACGTAGTGGAGTCGGCGACGAAAGTGACGACGGACATGAACAGAAGTGTTGTAAGTATTGCAACCTGATAGTGACAGGCCCGGTAGTGACGCTTGATGGTTGTAGCCGCGGTGTTGGAATTGGGAGTATCCTGAGTTAGTCAGTAATAATGATAATGATAATAATAATAATAATAATAATAATAATAATAATAATAATAATAATAATAATAATAAAAGTTTTATCTGAATATCTTAATATAATTTGAAACACTGTTGTAATCGATCACAGCAGACTGGGGGAAAAGACTTTTGGAATGGAATGGTGATGCAGGTTGTGGTTATGATCACGATAGAGATGGAGATGGTGAATATTTTTTTGGCGAAGCGACGGACGACTCCACATTTGGATTAAGTTGCATTGGCGGCGGAGGCAAGAACGGGAACACCGGTGACGATGTCGCCGATGGCGGAGGCAGAGACAGATGTGGCAGTGACAGAAAAGGGAAAGGTGTCACGCCACTGACGATGTCGAGCGTGAAATAAGGGGGCGTGGTGGGAACGGGAGTGGGGGCTTGGAGGCGGGGGGAATGAGGGGTAGGTTACGGCAGCGGTTTGGAAGGCGGGTGCTTTGAGAGTGCGGGTGCGAGGAGGCGGAAGCGGGACAAAAGCCTAGGTGGGGTTGCAAGAAGGGGCGGAGGCGGGTGTGAGGGAGCGGTAGCGGGGCAGGACGGGGTGGGGGCGAGGGCGGGGCAGGACGCGGGGTCAGAAGAGGTAAAGCGAACTGGCGGAGGCGGACGCGGGACAGACGAGGGAGCAGAGGCGGGTGTGATGGAGCGACTGCATGGGCGGGCGGGGGGGGCGAGGAGAGGAGAGGCAGGCAAACGGCGAGAGGGCGGGGAGGGGATGGGGGTAGAAGTGGAGAGGAGGCGGAGTTGGCGGCGTGGGCGGTGACGGCGGGGGGCGAGCATTATCGCGCTGGAGAGCCTCGCGAGGGGCGCTTCCTAAAGTGGCCACAAAAACTTTTAGCCGCGCCGCGTCGCGCCGTTTCGTGCGTCGGGGGCGCGTGATAAGGCGGACGCGCCGCTTGCTGCGAGGCGGCGGCGCTCGGTCTTTGTCGACGCGGCGCCAGCCCTCGATTCGCGTCATTCGCACACTCTCTCGCGCACTTCGGTTCGGATGATCAAACAAGGGAGATGGAAACTGTAAAGCTCTCTGGCGACTTTTTACGCTTCTCGAAAAGAACACTGTACATCGTTGTAACTTTCTCAATACACTGCCATTTATTAATTATTATTATTATTAATTATTATTATTAATATTAATTTATTATTATTACTACTTACTACTACTACTACAATTGACTAGGAAAAATCAAAACCTTAAAAATAGATTATCCACTCTTACAGTTGTTAACGCTAGTGAATAGTGGAGTGTCGAATTGTGGGAGAATAACGTCACAGAGAGTACTTTGATTAATGCAAACCAACATTTCTTGGTTTTTCAGAACAAAATTAACTTTTTGATTTTTTGAACTGGGCTTATGTTGCGAATACTTGTTGAAACGACAGTACACAATCAATTGTTTGCTCAGAAAAAAGAAACCACTTTGTATCCTTGAAACAATTTAAATGATGAGATACCAGAACTCAGCAACAACAGACTAAGCTAGCAACATTTTGATTACCAATTGAGCTTGCGAAACGCTACATGCATAACCCAATAACCATGCCCCTTAGTAATATACGAAGTTTGACGACAAAACGTTTCGAATCGTAAACAAGCAGGACGCTGACTCACGTCGAAGGGATCACGTGGAGAGTCCTTCAGTGCCTCCACGCCAAACCGGCGTTTGCCCGTCACGGATGGGTCTCAATATTGCGGGCCAATATTTATATTGTACTTCACGTCCGGATTGGGCACAGACACTGTTTCTTCGCAGTGTCCACTCGACTGCAACCGCTGTAGGCCGTTGCGTCAAGAGAATAGAGCGTCGTCCAATTCCTCAGCCCATCGCGCAGGCAGTTCCCTCTCCTCTCACCACCACACGTCTCGCTTCAGGAGGCCCTACTCTTTCGCTCTTTCGTGTCTAGTCGCACTTCTTCTTGACTCGTAGGAACCAGTCTCTCGCTGTTCTCTAAAAACAGTTGTATTCCTCTCGCAACTAACGTTTCTCCAAACGTAATGCCACCCTGACCCTTCTTGTCACCACATCTAGCCCTAGTACATCAACGTACCTCGATATTTGCCGTGTCACAAATATTTTCCGTGTGCTAACATCCCTGTCTCTCCAGGTCAGTCAGGATCAGCGCTCACCTCTCCCCTCGTAACACCTCCTCCACGGCCAGACCATCCAGCAAACACACCTCGACCCAACGCATTGCTCCCCACTTTCTGCGCCACCGCCCGCCCCTTCCAAAGCCCTCATATCCCGCTTGACGCCAATACCCTCTTCGCTCCTATCTTCCCCGCCTCCACCGTCCACTCCACACCACATCGTACGCTGAGCGGGTCCACGCTCGGCGTCCTCGCCAGCCGGTCTTCCCGCCCACCATCCTCAGTCGCCGCCCATTGAGAATCGGCTGGCGGCGACGGCCGCGCGCCTCTTCACGCTTGGGCGCCGCCCTTCTCAGCCCCGCCCCTTCCGCTTCCGGCCCGGCCGCATGCCCTCGCCGGCGACGTCCTCGATGCACCCTCTCCAGCAGCCGCGATCTCGGCGGCCGTCCTCGCCACCCTGGCCGCACCCGACGCCACCGCGCTCGCCTGCCTTCCTCACGCACGACGTCTGAGGGACCTTGGCTCCTAGGAGCGCCCCAAGCCCACAGCTTATGAAACGTTTTGAACGATGGTAACTTCGATTACAATACATAATTGTGTTTTTGAGGGAGTCTCTCATGAGAGAACGTTACATATATTTATAATAAAAAAATATGAAACATCTAATTTGAGTTTATGAAGCTTTAATCATATACGTAATGTAGATTACAACAATTATCATGACATTGAGTGTGTGACGAAGCAACAACTAAGTGAAATGAGATAAAATCGAATAATGTAAAAATGCTCTAATACAAAACATAGAAATCTGCATATCCCAAATGCCATGAAAGTATGGGATTTTGGAGGTGTCATCTACACAATCCCTTACGCAAACGAGAAAAAATTATTTAAAACCCTGTATTTATTGCTAATACAAAATTACTAATAACATTAATTGGGTTGCTTGGAACTAAATGCGCCTATGGTACCAATCACAATGTGAATTGATACCACTTAAGAACTGCATTATAACACAACATTAAAACCATATGCCATTATTAAAGTGGTTCTTTCATTATGCGGCACCTACGACAGATGTCACATGGATCACTTTAGAATGTACAGGTGCGCACATGTTCAGACCAAATTTACCATAACCTGGATTTTAGTCAAAATGTTTTATAGAGCACTTTAGTTCCACGCCAGCCAATCTCAAAATAGTAAAAAATAATACCTAAGCTGATTATATATCGTCTTAAGAAACGGATACGTCACTAATATATGCATAAAATACAATAATTCAATGTCGAAAATAGGGGTGTACTGAGGTTAATGAAAATTAAAATTTCCTGAACCAATCGGATGCTTACACTCACTTTTCCATGCGCCCTTTCAAGGGTATAACTACGGATAATAACTGAAAAAGTAATTTTTGATATGAACTTTTATCTTCAAATAACTCCAAGTAGCCTTTTACGGTGTATTATAATATTAATAAACGTATCGTTTTGCATTGTGGCCGGCAACTTTAAATGCATATCGCAAGAGCACCCCGCCATGCAATCCCCTCTTTAAACAATTACACTCGTGGCACATAACGCAATGACGCGGAGATGTTTGAAAATCTGGGGGAAAAAGAGCTCGCCGGCGGAAAACGCACCAAAGCGAATTGTTGCCGCAAAGCGCCGCACGCGATCACAGCTCCCATCCCCCTCACACCGCGTTATAACCCCGCCGAAATAAAAGAGAAACTTAATACTGCATCGTGGGCGGCGGCCTAAAAGCACAATATCCCTCCGCTCAGAAAATATGTGTTATTTACGGAAACCACGCGACGTGTTTAGCAGGGGGGAGGGGCAATAAAAGAAGAAACAATCGGCTCGGCTTGAAGGAGCGGATATTTTTTACACAGTCCCTGAGCCACCGCTTCCGAAGTATGCCACGAGCGCGTGCGCGAACTCAAAGTGGAGCACTCGCGCCAGAAGGAGTCCATTGGATCTCGGCACTTCAGGCGCACATTCTACAGCGATAATAGTGTTTCAACTCCATTGTCAACGAGAAAATGTTCGATTATCTGAGGTTGATAATCTTAATAATATTTCAGTTACTTTGAAAGCGACATAAAGTTAAGAGCATGAAGTTCAAAGTTCAGAAATAGCATACTCCATTACTAAATCAATGATAACTGAATTATCGTATTAAAGAGTAAACAATGAAAACAGTGATTTAAATGGCCATTCTGGCTGAAGAAGAAGCACTGTAGAACTCCAATTCAATGGTCTTGCATTGCAGTCTGATAGTGTACGCGCGCGCTTGAGAGAAAGAAAGAGAGAGAGGGAGGAGAGAGGAGAGTGAGAGAAAGAAAGAGAGAAAGAGAGAGAGAGAGGAGAGAGAGGAGAGAGAGAGAGGAGAGAGAGAGAGGAGAGAGAGAGAGAGAGAGAGAGAGAGAGAGAGAGAAGAAACAGAGAGGAATGTACATGAAAAATGACGCTGTGTTAGACGCGAATACGCTGTGTGTAAAACGCGACTGTATTAGTCATTCTTGTGACCCTAGGTGTGTAAGACAAAAAAAGCATAAACATTAATATCGAAGTGATATGATTTAATTCATTGAATGAAAAAGTGCATGCGAAGTAACTGATTTAGTCTTCCTACATTCAGTAGAACTGTTCATTACAAAATGAACGTCAAGAACGACCTATCGTACTAAACAACATACTAGGGGCAACTGCCGTTTTACATCTCACAACATGTTTGTGGGTCTGTAGCCCTCGACAAGCCAGAAAATGCTCAAAGTTTTCCCGGCAAACATTCTTCACAAGTTTCAGCCCACAATGGAAGTGTAGCCTTTAAAAAGATCTCCTTTCTCCGATAACATCCTTCCCTTTCTCTTTGTGACCAAGTAGAACATGTCGAATACCCCCATTAAAAAGAGCAAAAGGTTGTCAAGAACCCAGCGCACCGACAGCGTAGTACAGTGGAGCCCCATCCCCAAGACGGAGCGAAGGAAACTGGAGAGGGCGTCCGAAGCAGGAAGTTAAGCGCTTGGCTCATAAAACGGGGCGTCACTGGGCCATAAACGGTACGTCGGCGGCGTACGTACGGCGCGGGGACGGGGGAGCGGACAGAAGAGCATCATCTCGACAACAATCGCCATCTGGTGGTCTTGAACCCCGCCCACGCGCTCAAGTGTCACGGGCGTCGAACCAACACCCTCTCTACAAGGGCCTCGGCGCCACGCATTCAGTCACCACGAGCAGGCACAATGGCACATTCTCGAATCTGTAGGGGACGTTGTTGGTTTTCAACATCTGCAACTTTATTAATAAGGGAAAAGAAGATGATTTTTTTTACGGCAGTGCACTCTAACGAAAATAGTCCATAATAATCTGATGATAGAAGTTGAAGTAAGAGCTGCTGCATATATAATTTAAATCAAATATACTGTGCAATATATTAATAATTGAATCATTTTAATACCTATTACGTGCAGTTTTTAATCAAACGATGACGAGATATACCGCCAAAAACGTTTAAATGAGAGGAAACTGCTACAAGAAAGTTTCCAAATGACTCAAGTTAAGGAAATTCAAGTTGGTAACATCAGCACAATTTTAGTAGTAGTAGAGCGACGAATTCATAAAGTTCAGTACTTTAGATATTTGCAGTCAATATTTTCTAATGTATGAAGAGAAAGTGTACATTGGTCATGTGACCTTTGGCCTACATTGTCATAGTTGTCGAAGAAAGTGTTTTCAGTGTGTATCTCAGGAATTCACTAAATCTAAATATACAGTGGTCTGTAAGATCATTAAGCATTTTTCTACACAAATATTTCTTGTAGTTATATTTATTATATAGTTGTATTTATTATAATGTACTATTCTTCGCTACTAAAACTGCATAAATTGCCTTTAGTATACAGTTATAGGTACTATCAGTACTAATGCCGCAAAATGTGAATGTCCATGCTCATGTATGTGAAAAAGTTTTACAACAATAATAGACAACAAATAGAAATTTCTGGATTATCTTTTTATATACATTTAAAGAGTGTCTTTGTGCACTGAATATTTAACCCATTATATTATTTAAATATTCGTGTGCGTGTAGCACTAGAACAAAGAACTGTTTAAACTCTCATACATTTTGTATTATAAAAACAATTATTTTAGTACATGGAAGGATTTGTTGAAGGCTCAATTAATAAGTACAAACATACGAGCTTGGAGAGAGATATTCAATGACTTTAATATACATTATAATATACAGAATACATTACATTATATTACTATACAGTTACTTGATTGTTTAGAGAACATAAAAAGGTGTATTAGCAAAGAAGACTTCGCAGAAAGAGGCATCATAAAGGTCTCGGAATATTATGATGAGAAACATCCGGCATAAAATTGAGTGTCGCTTACCAGAGACGTCCAGTAAATGGAGCTACTTCTTCCATATGACCGAGCTCTAAAGCTGTTTCTAAACCGAGTACTTCCAGACAAGAACGTAATGCTAAAGTAAGAAGTTTGGAGAACGACAGTGTATGACGGGATATTTCTGAAAACCTACGAGAACATGTGTGCGCGAATGTACGTATAAAATATTACATTTTCTTCCTTTGATAAATTTGTGAAGTGCTTAGAAAGGGAAGCTATTAATGAGCGTTAGAGATAAAAGTGATTTTTTGTCACTGACATCAGAAATAAATGTGCGAGGAATTACCAAAAAAAGCAATTAAGAGAGTCACAATTATTTAAGTTGCTAAGCACTGTTTTCATCCTACCGATTTCTTGTACTATTACAATTTCAATATACATAGCTATTCCTTATTTTCTTATACAAAAAACCACAACATTGCCTTAAGAAGATTAACGTCGTAGGCTTTTCGCCACGTAAAGGCGTCTGCTCAATCTCGAGTGTTGTAGAAGGCTCTTCCCTTCGAGATGTGACGTCACAATCGAGCGCCGTGGTGCTAGTAGGGTGTTGATTGAACACGATAAGATCGCAATAGCACGTAATAAGGCAATGCAAACGAAGCACACGCACGTTAGTGAGAGACGGCCTATGGCCAGATTAAAGCAAAAACGCAATGCGGGTGATTTATTGCCGAGTAAAACTAATAATATTAACACTAAATGTAAACAATTGATAGAAAATTGTGTGTAGCAAACGAGACAAAGGGTATCACATATTCTTACATTTTATTGTAAAATAATGACTTTTTTCATTACAGTACAATTAATTGAAACAGTAGAAGATAACGATATAAATATTTTCAAAAAATAAAATAAAATGAAGCAAAAATTAGATACTTTGGCATTAATTCTTATAAATCGAAAAATGTGATGCGAAACATGAAACACTAGATTGACCGGTTTTATTTTGAAAAAGATAAACTTGACAAGCTTACTGCAAGCAAGCTGACGTAGAGAAACTAAGATTACTTACCGAGTCCCGGAGATATAATTACGATGTGAATGTTCAATATTCTTAACATGCAATTCCTTGCTTACTCTAGTAGACTTTTTGGATTTGTTCAGCTGCATAAACAACGAAGAACAAAGATAAAAAGATAAAATTCTAAACGTTTTTATCTTTCAGTGTAATAATCAATGCAAATCAAATGAATAAGTACTGCTAAAATGTCTTTAAATCTACGCTAACAGGTATCAATGAGGACGTCCAAGACTCCAGTGAATCGATTTTTGAGAGAAATAAACACTCCACGTTCCTCTCACGCCTACGCCCTTTAAAGGAACAACAGGGAGAGCGACTTATAAAAAAAACCGTGAACAGCGCGCGAAGAGAGAACAGGACGCAGCGTCCGTCTGCTCTTAAAGGCAATTACGGCATGCGGCGCCGCTAGGTATTCCGGCCAAACGGCACGAAAGCTTTCCATTTAAGAGAATCATTTGATCGTTAATTGTTTTCCATTGCCCACGTAGGGCGAGCTCCTCCCTTCCCCCACCCCCCCACCTTAGCACCACGCGCAGACAATGCGAGCCAATTTCTTCCGGCGCTGTGAACGCACGGTGGGCGGGCGGGCAGCGCGCATCGCGTTTCCTTTATTAAATCTGCATATCGACGAACATCCCTTTACCCCCTTCCCTCCTCCTCGTCGCTTTCTCTCTCGCTCTTGCGCGCGCGCTTTCGCCGTGTTCTGCCGCCGCGCGCACCGCCACCCAGCCACTGGCATTTGGCCATCCAGTGCATTTGCTCACCCCTCCTCCCCCCCCGCCGACGCCGATGTCCGCGGCAGAACTTGCACCGGGCCAATGACGATGTTCACTGACGCGACACAGATGGAGAAGAACCTTGGGAAGAAACGTTGCAGGTGTCTTTCATTAAATGCTATTCCCTACGCTTTTCAACTGAAAAAAATTCCTTTGACGGAATTGCGGTTTAAAATTAAGAAATCACTGTCTTTCTAAATGACAAGTTTACAAAAACCTGCAATGAAGTTCTTTGGTTTTGTAAAGTAAGACACGAGTTTTCTGAACCTCAAAGTATTTCAAAACACCATTCGATCGACGGGAATGAGATTTAAAAGATGACATTAAATATATTATGATTTTATTTCAAACATCAATTTAAGTTTCCAGTTCATGATGTTATTTCACTGTATTGAATACCAGAAAAAGTCAAATAATTACAACCAAAGAACAACACATTTGAAAACTATTTATATTTTTAAAATAATTCACGTGTTACAGGCTAAACCTATTACACCACAATATCAAATAAAATTCCACCTCTAAGGCCAATTTGAATGTCAGTCGTAACACTCTTCCAGCATAAATTCAAATATCCAAGAAGAAGAAAACCTACATGCATTGAAAATCGATAAGTAGGTCAACCTACGAACTAACTGGGGTATGGCAGCACTGACTGCTCTACTGGTTGCTAGTGAACGTATAAATTATTATTTCCTGAACGCAGTGTCTCAATTGAAAGGCTAAAATGCATACATACGAAAACATAGAAATATTACGAATCCTTCATTTCAATAATAACACTTTTAATGGATGGACAAACAGAAATCGTACTCAGGGATAAATAAAGGTTTCGCGAGCAATATTTATAATAACACGATGACGACCAAACGTTTGAATAGGAGGCTAATGCTAATTTCATAACAACAAAGTATGATGCAATAACAACAGATGTTCTTTTAGCAATTCGTAACTAACATTATTGAATGTTTCTTAGTTGAAATCTCGATCAGTTCATACAATACCTAAGAATTGATTTTAATTACGTTATTAAAATGGCTCTAGAGCCTTTGGAGATAAAAGTATAAATAATACACTATTAATGTAACGCCATAAAAATAGCTGACTCTAAAGCTAGAGACGGGCATTCTAACCAAGTGTCATACTGATCAGACGACGGTCGTATCTTTACGCAAAATCATCAAAACCGCATCGTAATTTTCCATCTGTCCTCGCCCTCCGACAGCCCCCGAAACCCCGTGAGCACTCGAGCACGAGCTCCGCTAACCGCCTCCGCCCCCACCCCTGTCCTCCCCGGCGTAGCGTGCCCACACCGACCGGGCCTCCTTTCACGAAAGACCCGGCAACCCCGCCGACTCGCAAAATGTAGAATAGCTGTTAAAACCCTCGACAAGAACATATAGCCCGTACGGAGCCGCCATTACCTTTTACGGCACCTAATTGCTTCGCGTCGTTTATTCCGACGGCGGTGGCGACAACGTGGGCGGCGGCGTGCGGGTGCCGGCGGTCGGCCGGACGGGCGGCGGGCGCCGTATCAATTGCCCGAGGGAAATCACAACCACCCCGCACTTCTTGGTACATGACGCCGGTAAACACCATTTCCAGTCCCTGCTGCACGAGGTGCCGGGTCGAAGCATGGGAAAATAAGCAGGCGAGAAGGCAGGCCTTACGAGACCACGCAGATTTAAACTACAGTAGCAGAACTGATTTTCGTGTCAAAAAGGGAGTTAGAAGAGAAAGTAAAATAAACATATGAGCATTTATTTTAATTTGGATAGACACAGTTGGAAAACAATGAGTGAAAATTTAATGCTCGTAAGTTACAAATACGAGTTATATTCAATTCAGTTTAAGAACGAAAAATCAAGGAAAAGACTTACACTCTCATCGTGTATTAAAAGTATAGTATTGTAAATTAACCCTAGGGAAGACGAACATACTAAAAATTCTAGGAATCAAGTTCTGCACAGTCTAGAAAACTAATCTACCAATAACGTACGATACAGGTATCAATGAGAAAACGCTACTTTCATAGATCAAAGCAAAAACGATGAAATTTAGAACGAAGTGTAATATTCAAAGCGAGGGATTTTCTTCATTTGTGATTGTAATGCATGTGTGGTACGAGAGAGATAATGATAATGAGAAAGGAATTAAACGCAAAATAAACAATGAAATTCGAACGTTAAGAACTCGGAACGAATAATATTTAAGCCACTGCCTTTTCAACAACAAATATATGTGCATATTCTCTCACCCACAATGACACAAAAACTTAATAAATGTTCAAAATTTCGTCAAGACTTAGTTAATATTTAAAATGTAATCTGCGTTCTTCATCTCACACCGATGCAAACTTGAAAGTTCCCTCCTCTTCCCATCACGTGTGTCCTCAGGCGCAAGCACGCAACCAGCCGCACGGCGGCGCCCAACAGGGTTGCCTATCGGAACGCGGCGCTCCGGCGGAAACGCGCGCCTGGGGCCCCTTAGGGGCCCAACAAAGGGCCGGGACCGGGGCAAGGAAATAATATTCATTTCACTCAAGTGGCGCGCGCAATTAACGCGGTGCGTTACGGCGCGTATTACGGGTGTTTATATTCATTTGCGCGCGGCAACGAACGCCCTTCGTATATCCGCGCGAATGGGCGCCGTAAACGCCTCGGGCGCAAACGGTCTCCTCGCCGAGCTCGGGGCCTACGCGGCCGTTTCGCCGCCTCCGAGGAATACGGCCGCTGTCCCCTCCCTCCGGTCGCGGGCGCGACGCGCCGCTCATCTAGGCAGCCGTGGAACGGGCGGACAGGCCTCTTCGGCAGCTGCGCGGAGCAACGGTGAAATGCGGAGCTCGCAAGTGTGGCGGTTATGGGGGTTTGTCTAATGTAGAGTATCAATATTTCAGATGTCAAACCACTTGAGGTGGATTTGGGCATCAATTGATGTCATTGCAGTGCCTCCGATCTGGATGCATAAGGTCTTCTAGCGCAAAATTTTCGGCAATAGCTAGATAGCTAGGTTGAGTTCAGTCGCTGCTATCTGGACGAGAATTCCAACGGTCGGGTTGCTCTGACCGGCAGTTTTCCGTGGTTTCTAGCTTCAACGTCATACGAATGCCGATGAAGTACCTTAACGAAAAGGTCACAAACTGCGCTTCATCTTTCCTTTACTTTCTTTGCCTTACCTTCACCCCTTCCTTACACACTCTTACATTTACATACACTACATTACCACACAGGTCGCAAAACAAGTCTCAAGCCTAGAGCTTGCCCTTAATGGGGCGTGGCCCCGATGGAGGGAGACACCTGGTTGGGGAAATCTCCGCAAGCCGACGTATAGGCCGCCGCCAGAAACCGTCATGTCATGGGGGAGGAATACCTACAATCTCGTGATAAAAGCATGCTATTAGCTCACGGGAATAATGATCAGAACAGTTAATGGGCCCAAAGATCTATATGATCAATCAGTAGGATGCCCAAATTTCGGATGTCCGATGATATGGTTTAAATGGAGGCGAAACAAAATCTCGTGAAATGAATTATATACATAAGAAGGAAATGACCGTAATCACTATTTTTTCTAGAAGGTCTTGTTACTGTGGATACTGCACATGCAATATTTAAGGTTCGGATTTATTCCCAGTATTTGAAAAAGAAAAAAATTAAAGCCATTAATAAGATTTATGCGCTCCACTTCTATAACCGTCAGAGTGAATTATGAAAAAAAAAAAAAGAATAGATTTTTTTACGTTGAATCTGGGGCTTCTTTTATTGGTTAATTTCTAAAATACGAACAATTTAATAATCCGGAAAGGCTGCGATTCTAATTACGTAACTAGGAATATTAAAGTTCCGTTTTTGGCTGTCAGTAACCAGATGCATGGATTTACGTCGTGTGAACATATAATACGCGGAGGTTGCGGTCGAGAGGGTGATTCTGGAACGACGTGGATATTTTTTAATTTGCCTGGCGTTGGATGCGAAAAAAGGTTAGTCATAGATTGCCCATCGCTCGGTTAGGCTATGAGAAGCGGGTTGCTTGTCACTGCATTGATAAATAGAAGTGAGAAGTTTTCTTCTTATCGAAACATATTACTTCAGGAGACATTAAATAAAGATGAACATCAGATAACATTTTTCAGGAGCTTGCTGTAAAGCGCCTGCAATGAACCCAAACGAACTTCCACAACAATCCGTTGTATATCATTATTTTGATTTATTGCTTCTGTAGCACATATATGTGTAAAGAAAGCGACGAGCAGGTAGGTGGCTTTGGCGAGAATATCCAGAGCCAGATGATGATCTAGAATGTGTCTGAACTAAAGTGACATGCAGCGACGAGGTAGGGAACAAATGTGGTGTGGAGAGATAGAGATGTTCGATTGCGTATTCGATATGAAATTGGGTATTAATACTAATGATACTCCCTAATCGATACATCAATATTAACGAAACTAACGTACTATATAGTTGACATCTACATCAGTATCTATTTATCTACAGTATCTACATATAATTGAAACATAATACAATTACCACCTACATTGAAAAATACTTTTCTGTAGTATTCTAAGTCTACGTTATAGTACCATGTTCCGAAACGTATATCTTAATTAATTAATTAATTAATTAATTAATATATTAATATCTATATATACTATAATACATAATATGATATATAATATAATATATAATATGATATATAATATGATATATATAATATAATATATAATATTAATATTATTAATATCTATATTAATAATCATATTTACAAATTGGATCCCCAAAATATCACAATATTTAATCATAAGAATTTTCTAAATGTCACTTTCGTGCGGTACTTCATGCAGTTACATACGATTTGGAATCCATGCCAGTATCTTCAAATTATATTATTTACCCCAAAAATATCGAAACGTCGAAAACAAAAATCAGTGCGATGTTGAAAACGATAAGTACTTAAATAAGATCCAAATAAACTTCACCATCATTAAATATTTCGAATTACCTTACCTTCTGTAAATGTGAGATGAAAAGTCCACCCACTACATAAGTACACCAACTCTAAACTCCAACGAAATGGATGCGCCAAGGACTGTGTTACAAGACGAAACATCATTTCAAGTACCAACAGCCTGTCCGAAGATCGTACACGCATCTTGGCAGCGACCTCGAGCGACGGACAGAAGATCAAAGTCGAGTTTATTATTGCTGCGTAAAAAACCCGCGGTAACGAGCCGAGAGCGCCGAGTTGAGCACAGCGACTCGCAACGAATGTTTCCGCGGCGTGTAACAACGCGACGTAATTCATCCAGCGTGAAAGGCAAACAGCGATTCGCTCGCGCCATTGTCAAAAAGTGCCGTGCACGGAAAAGCTTTCAAAACGCGGCGCTTTTAATTGGAGAAAAAAAAATCCCTCGCGGAAATGGCAGCCGCGGCGACGGCAACCAAGGCGGTGACAGAGGTGGCGGCAACGGCGGTAGAGGCGGCCGAGGAGAAAGTCGTGGAAGCGAACGAAAGGTGGAGCAGGAGACGGGGAGGCGGCAGCGGCAACGGAGGAGAAAACGGCGGATCCAGCGGATGCGACAGAGGCAGGGCTGTAGGGCAAGGAGGGGCGAGAGAGAAGCTGAATGAGGGGGGAAGGCAATGGTGAGGACAAAGGCTAAGATGCAGGAGTCGTGGCAGGCGGGGGGGGGAGGGGTCGAGCTACAATGCCGCAGGCAAAGTGGCAGAGGCAGGCGGAGACGAAGGAGGGAAGGCCCAAGCGGCCTCGGGAAGGGGGAGGGGATGAGGGGGTGGAGGAGGCGTCGGGACGCCGAGGCAGCGGAGGCGACGTCGCTCGGAGCAAGAGAAGGGACGCGGAAAGTAGGGTGGGGAAGCTGGGAGAAACGAGAAAAGCGTCAGCAAACACTTGGCGGTTTTCAATGGGGAGGGACGCGCTGGCTGTCGCGAAGAGGCCGGCCACCGCGGCGTTGGGGAAGGAGGCGGCCCGGCTCAGGGGCCGCCCAGGAGCATTATGGGAGACGGCGCTGGAGGAGGAGGAAGAGGAAGAGGTTTACGTGCTACGTAGGTAATAAACAAGGTACACGAAACGATATGGAGGGTCTCTGACGAAGACACCGATTATTAATTCTTGAATACACCACAGAAAATCGTACAAGTGTAAAAGGAAAATAATGTTTGTGGCGTCAATGAAGTGTTCAAGCTTATAAAAGTTTCCTCGCATTTCAGAGAGAAAATACGGCTTAAACACCATATTAATAAATTGATATTTATAAGCTAATTTTGAATTTAAAAAGTTCTTGAATCTGTTCACCATTTTTAAGAGATGGACTTCATATTTGTTTGAATGTTTCGCAGGGTTTTGAGGTATACATAAACATTAAGATTATCGCAGAATTTTTAATGAACGGTAGAAATACGGGGAAGGAAAAAAAATAGTATGACATATAATACATGCATGAATGCAAACAAATTTTTACAAGAAATAAAGCTGCTAAAATTGCAAAATAATATACACAAAAACTACTGCAAATATAATTTAAATATCCTACTTGTCGACTATACAACTGAAAGGTTCAGATACACAAATACAAATAAAAATCCCATATTGCAAGCAACCTCGTGACTGACTAATGGAAACGCAACAGTACGCAACTTACGTTCCTTGCCTGGGAAGCATAAACGAACGTAACGATAATATAATTAAACTGGACAATATCTATAACAATGAAGGTGCCAAGAAATGTCACTGAAACTTTCGATTCACAACGAAAACTTCGATATTCAAGTACGTCAGGTACGTCATGAGAGAAATCGAGGAGAGGGAAAGGGGGTAATAAGCGGAGCTTGGCCCAGCAGGTGGGCGCATAAACAGATGACCGCTCTTCGCAGCGAGGGCACTCGCGGGGCGGTGGGGGGCGACAAAGGTGGACGAAAGAGCAGAAAGGGGGGCGTGGCACACGAAAGGTGAGGCGGGAAAGGGCAGGGTGGCGAGGGCCTGCTCTCTCGCGCTGCCCTTCACCCCGAGCGACCGGGTTAATGGCAGGCCACCGCCCCAGCCCCCGCCCCGCCTCCGGCGCAGGACCCGCCGAGCTATTTATGACCCCGACGACGTTACCTCAAAAGCCACCATTAAGGACCGCCGGGATGCCATTTTAATGAGCATAAAAATATCGCACTTTATTAACAGAGAGGGGAGCCATTAACCTGGTGAAATACGAGGCTATAATTACCGAAGTACTTTCGCCTCCGCGATATGTAAATCATCGAAGGCAATTCCCAGTGTCGTGTGGTATTTGTTCGCTATTAAGGCGGAGCCTCAGGAACACGGGGGAAGAGAGCGAGAGGTCAGATGGACCAGATCCCTTGGGAAAGGGTGGAGATGAGGTATGGGCTCGACCGCAGGGCAAGATACATCAGCGTTCGCGACCAGAAGCCACCAGGCACAAGGAAGACAAAAACGGCATGAACGAACAGCGAAACTGCAGCAACAAAAAAACTGTATCAGAGAAACATACGAGCTTTTTTTATTTCTTTATTGGAGCGCAAGAGAATTTTGTAATTATATCTGCAGGTGATTAAGTATAGTTGCGTTTAAGCGTTAAATTCGAAGAAATCCTACCATTTCGGTTATTTCTGAACACCTTTTTTTTACTGAGAAATTATAAGCCGCATGTAGACCACACATTTATGGGAGCACAGTTTTGAACAACCTCATATTAATGGCCCATTACACCAACACGATATCATTTCTGCAATTAAATAAGAAGAAAATATTCTACAATGGTGTGCGTCTGTCAATCGTGAAAAGGTAGTTGCATCTCATAAATATTAAATAGAAATTTCGTTATAAACCTAACACTTTCTAGAAAATACAATGCACGGGCGTAATAACTATTTTTAGCCTTTTAACTATTAACAAAATTCCTTAACAGTTCCATCTTTTTTCTATCTGACCCTTCCACCGCTTAATTGACTTCGTTGGAAAATATACAAGAAATTGTAAACTTGAAAGCATGAATGCATAAAAAAATTAAGAGGTTGCGCACTTTTGTTGCCTTTTGGCAAATGACCAACGGCCATTATTCTATTCAGTTGACCAATTTTCCTGATCATTTCCCCGGAGACCAGCACTACTTCTCAAACTTACGGACAATCTGTATGCCCAACCTGAATCAGCGCTCCCAAATCGAATACCAAAAAACTCCAAGTAGTCCCAAATCAGTTCCTCCACACTATTACAAATGCTCCATGGTACATCCCCAAATGCACAACTTCACAAAGAAATACAATTACTACCGATAACCAACCACAGTATTTATGTATCCACCCACGACTTCCAAAACATCCCAAATATTCCCAAAGTAACCCTTCTAAGATTTTCTCTTTATTCCAAACATATATTCCTACAGAAATTCTCCGGTCTCGATCCAAAGTAATCACATGTAGATACCTTTACCACTCAAATAATAATTAAGATTATTATAAGTTAACTTGAAATAGATTTAAGCAATCATAACAAATGTAGAACGTTTTTGGTCACTGCTCATTGTATTGGACAATCTGAAAAATAAATTTAAAAAACAACACCAATATTTGTGGCGCTGATCACGTTATCTAGAAGTCCTCAAGCCGCTGATAAGGCAGCCCAGTGCCTGACGTCACAGCGCAGGGAGGGGAGGGGCGGGGCGAGGCGCCCGTCTCTTAGGCGGCTGCTAGCGCCCGCCTCCCGCAGATATTAAACGCACCGGGTAAACACATTATTCGAGCTCGCTCCCAAAATGATCAGGCGCTTTTATTAAATTCTGGGGGACAAAATCAATATCGGCCTGCACTGCTTGATTAGAGTTCCCCCTTTCGCTAGCGATTTCCAAGTTTCCGCCGGTCGTTCCAACGGTGAAGCTCTCGCAGAAAAAAAACTTCAAATATAGATATTGGAAAAATGGTTACCGATTGAATCTTCCGTCAAAACGACTCGATTCTAGCCAACTTATCACTTTAACTGCAAGTCGTCGCAACTTTCATGGAACGGGAACAACGAATTCTATGTTAATTTTCAATGTTCTAAAATGAAGTACGTACTTTGTTTACCATTACACCACATTTCTCTACATTATAAGAGCTTCGTTTTCATGAATTTACCTAAACACAACATTGACAGTAAGACTACATCTGATGAAAAAGTATCAAAAATATTTTTGGACTGGCATTTCTGTGACAACCAGAATATCCAAGCTGTTAGGTTTTCATTGCTTATATAACGTCCATATCCTAATTTCGATGACGTAAACGGCCTTTGATTGCAAATGAGCGGCGATTTGTCTCGCAAACTGTCACAAGACGCAGTAGTGAAATTACGATCCGCTTTCTAATCGGACGCCACTATTTCTACTGCACTAAACGAGCGGCAACAGCACGCTATCTACGAACAGAGAAGCGCATTTGAGTCGCTAGTAAACGCAGGGGGGCGAGCACTCTTGGCGCTTCTTTGCTCTCCGGCGCAACTTCATTCATCGACTGCCTCTCGTAACTGAATGCTGCACACGCCATAAACGGGCGACAGCGACGCGAGGGCGCGAGGGAGCGCGAGGGAGCGCGCGGGTGCGCGGGGGAGGCGGGCGAGAGGGCGAGGGCACTAAACGTCACTCAAACGCTGGGCTCCCGGAGATAAGCCGGGCGGAGGGGCGCAGTGGCGAGGGCGTGGGGCGGGGGTTGGTCCGGCGGGAACCTTTCTCCGGCGGTGGCCGACTGTGAGTCCTGGCGGGCGGGGTCGGAAGCAAAGCCACGCAGTGTGCAGAATTGAAGAAAAAGAGAAAAAAGTAAAGTCTCTACATTAATTGGCCCTGGTCTTTGGATTATTTGTATTGGAATTGAATTCTCTTGGAATTGAATTCTATGATCCTGGAAGGCATTATGCTCGAGACCGCTGAGCGATTATTTTAAATTCAAAATAAATAGATCAACCATGGACACACTAAAAAAAGGAGGGTACATTAAATTTTGAAACAAGCGATAATCACGGTACTAATTACGTACGTTTTGTATTTGCAAGGGGCGTCATACAAAGAAAGGACAACTTCAGACACTCCAATTTTCTCCTTATTGAACCGATGTGAAAATTGTTCTAGTCGTCAGCCTCAAACGATTCCAATATAGGAGCTTTTGTCTCGCAATCTTGTACTTTGTTACGTGTGTCACAAAAAATAGTCTTTGAGATATGACGTTTAGTAAGCGTGAGTCTGTGTGATACATAAGTGAGCGCAAACGTTTTGATAAATGCCATGAATTTGCCAATTTCAATGACTTTCTAAGCGTGGGAATGTACTCTCAACTGATATTGTTGGGAAAAGAAGAACTGCGTATGTTCCCTGACTTTACAACCGTAATATTTGGATCGAAGGAAATGCCACACATTAGCCTACGCTAAACCTTGACCAGATGTAAGGCATATCCGCGTTTTCCTTTCCTTCCGAGCCACTGTGCGCAGGCGACCGAGGGAGGGGGGAGGCAGGCCGCGCAGAGGCAGGCTCTCCTGTGAGCTCGAGCTAGGCCGGCGGCGAGGGCGGAAGCGGGAGTGTCGGCGCCGGACGCCAGCTCTTTCTCCCGGCACCGCTTTCGCCTGCCCCCCCCCTCTCAAGGGGGAGGGGGAGGGGGGCACAGGGAGTCAACGGCGGGCCCTCGGGAGTCGTCCCGCTCCGGATCATCCGACCGGTCGACCTTCCGGCCGGCAGCCGGCGAAGGTTACGGCGGCGGCGGCGGCGGCAAAGGGGGCGGGGCCGCGGGGCGCTGGAAGCGGGAGGAACGAAGGGCGCGCGCGGAAGCGGGAGCGCTGAAAGGAAGGGGACGTCCGAGGATAATAGAACCGGCCAGGAAATGAATGAGCTCGATAATGAGCGAAGGGGCACAGAGGGAAGACGGAAATGCACCAAAGGTAAAAAAAAAGAGAAAATAAAACGTGAGAGGGGAGAGACGAATAGGGCTCATACTAGCCACGGAGAGGAACAATGCGGCAATGTGATAAGTGTGAAGCAGTTTTAAGAGAGATTTCAAGTATAGGACGACTTGAATAATGATTCAGAAGGAGGAAAGAAAAAAAGCATCAAAAATCTGTTTGTGGTGAGAATACCGAACGAAGATACGAAAAATAAAATTTATTTGAATTTGATTCAAAAAACAGGAAAGAGTAAACAATATAAACGTTCAAGAAAGTGTTTGGCCATTCTTTGTCAAAACAAGCAAAATGTGAAGAAGGGAGATTATCTATAAAGCTATTACATGTCTGTAAAGCCGAAAGCTTAGATAAATGCAAGTCAAATGTTAACACCGAGAGAGCGAAATGTAAGAGATATGCATAGAGCATATCTGTGCAACAATGTGAAACAACTCAACTGTAACGATGACACAACCAGTAGATTATTTAATATGTTAGTGAATATGTTAATTCAATTTTGCTCCCTTTTTGCAACTTGTACCTTTCACGGGACTTTGAACGGGAATAGTCATAATGATAAACAGTAAACAAAGTGTGTAGTGCGCGTTAAAGAAGAATTTTGTTTTTTTTGTCATTTGTCTATAACTGAGCCTATCAATAACATTTCCTCACTAATCGAATGAAAATGAGAATGCTTGGAGAAATTATGACACTGTAGTTGAATTCAATAGAAATATGTTCAAGAAGATGAAGACGCACCTAGCTGTAAATACGTTTTGTCCCAAAATTGCAACTGACAACGGGTCGAAGCACAAATTCTGACTGAAAGGAATAAAGTGAACGAATAAAGCAAGCGTGTGAAATTATAAAAGAGCAAATAAATAGTAAATAAATAGATTAATAAAACAAATAAATAGAAGAAAAACATGAGTACACTAAACATCCCGACGAATGCGGGACGTTTCTTTGTTGTATCATTGGTTTAGTTCCACTGTGCACTAGATGGCAGTGGCGCGGTGCGGGTAGGCCGAGAGAGGCAGCGCTACCCCCCCCCCCCCGCAACCCACTCCGCCGGCCTCATTAGCCGCGCGACGCGCATTGTTCAGGGCCCCACCCCCGCTTCGCCGCCCGCGCCAGCTGGCGCACCCCTCACCAATCGGTAAGAGGACGGGAGGGCGGACGGGTGGGCGCGGTTGGATGCGGTGCGGCGGCGGGGCTGGGCGACGCTGGGCGGGACGGGGAGATGCGGGGGGGGGCGGGGCGGGTTGGGCACGTGGGCTGGGCGGGATGGGTTTTGTTGAGCAGGCAGAGGCGTGGCACGACGGTGGTGCGGGAGGTGAAGGGAGGAGAAGGGCTGAACGGTGCGGGTGGGCGGCAGGTAGAAGCCACGGCGCGCCACATCCACCCGACTACTACGGGGATCCTGCATTCCCAGCTGGCGACCCTGTACTGTTACATTGTGAGGTTCGGGCTTCAAATCCCGGTCACTCCGAGAGGGATTCGTGGTGGACAAAGAGGATTTGCGGTTGTGTACCTCAGGGTTCTCCTGTTACCTCTCCTGTTGAATTGTGTGTGCTCCTTTGTCATTCACCCTACTCCTCATCAGATTCTGATGTAAGCAAACTGTCAGACGCAAGCGACGAGGACAATCAAATAAATTACTACTCCACTGTGGAATAACCGTATGGGTGACACGTGTACCGTAAACTAAGGAGAAAATTCAACTACTTCTTCCTGTGTGTGTATAGTTGTTTTAAGCATTCACATTAAAAAGTATGGCTCGGAAGTATGAGAACTAACCCCCAAAAACAAAAAGAGATTATTGACGATTCAAATGGTCTCTTTGAGACGATGTTGCAAAATATCTCGTTTACGCCACATACGTAATAAAAAAATAAAAGAGAAAATGGAAATTTAAAAGGATATAATAGATATACAGTAGAATGAAAACAGCTTCAGTAGAACGGACATCTGTTGAGAATGCCAGAATTGAGGTGGCCCAAAGAATTATATAAATGGACACCTCCGTACAGGACACGTCGGGGCAGACCATCAACCCCATGGAAACAAGGAGTATTGACTGCGATGGCAACAAGACATTTGACAGAGAAAGATGTAATGGATAGAGAAGGCTGGAAAAGAAGAACTGAGCAACATCGTCAGATGTAAACAACACGGATATATATACATTGAAATAGCCTATTTAACTAAATTCGTTCACAATCATTTTTTTAATCGTAGAGAGTCACATTTACCGCTCCTGTAACGTAAGTGTAAACGTCATTCTCTCATGCAGTTAAATCTATTTAATAACATCATTGAAATATTGTGATTTTTTTCGTGAATAGATCCTTCTGTAAGAATAGATCCTTATACAATCCTAAACATTAAACTATTATGGCACGCATCAAGTACAAACCACGTTCCATGTTCCCTCACGTGACATTTAAGGCGAACACCGCATGAAATGCACTCCCCAGTAGAGAACGTGATCAAGCCTATCAAAGAATCAAAACTACATGCAAAGTTTGAACACGTCCGGCACGTTACACGTAATTTACAGCCCTAATTATTAAAACGAACTCAAACTTCAGGCGTTCAGCAGTGTTATAAATAGTTATAAATACTTTTCTGGACATATAACAAGGAACTACGTTTTACGTGGTTGTTCTGGTATATTGCATTACCCCACAAAATCACACAAAATGTTTGTGATCCCGGTACGCAGACTCTTTACATATTAACAATATTTCATGGTAAACACAACCGTTACAAACTAAGGTCAACAACATGGAAACGAATGATAGAAAAAAGGAGAATATTTCAGAACTGCAGAGTAGAGAGTACATACGTTTCGACATGTAAAGTTTAATCAGATTTTTGACCGGATTTTCACTAGCAATGAAAATATGTAAATTTATCTGCATTTGACATAGAATGTAGACAAATTTCTATTTGTACTTAGGGTACCAAAAAAGCATACTCATACAAGAGTCTCTGGTAAGTATCGAATAATACACTACCACTAATTTCATTGCAATTTCACAAACATTTCTCCGCGCAGACTGATAACACGGTGACTTCAAAAACGTTCCCAGTCCACCCGCACATTTGCGCAAACGCACCCCACTCATCAAACACGCGCGCTCACAACATTCCTTCGCCTCGAATCTCCACGTCCGCGAGCGGTGGAGGCCGCCTTTTCCGCGCGTTTTTGTCTCCGGCGATTAAATATTTGGTTTGCTAATGAAAGCGGTTGGACGGCGGGAGCGCGGAGCCCCGGGAGCGGGGTCACGGGCGGGGGCGGGCGGGGCGGGCGGGGCAGGGGAGGTGCCAGGCCCGGCGCCGGAACGCGTTGATCAAACGGCCGGAAGCGGTCGCCAGCCCGCCCTCGTCCCACCCCCTTCCGCCTACCCGCCCTGCCCGCGGCTAATGAGGATGTAATATTCACGCCACAGCGACGACGGCAGGGGGGGGGTCAAAACTGCGCGGGCGGAGGTGATGGAGGTGGCTGAAGTCGCGGCACCAGACGGAGCAGGTGGGGGCGGAGGCGAAACACTCACAAGGTCGGGAGAGAAATTGTGGACGATGAGATAAGAGCAGCAGAGGAAATTCTGCTGACGAAGATGAAATGATAACAAAAGCATATTCGGCAAAAACGGGAAGTGAAAGGAAGAGAAAAACAAGATGGAGGATAGAAAATCAACATAGTCACCGAGATGATGTTCAGGATGTTGTTAGGGAAAGGTAAAATGAGAATAACGAAGAAGAGAAAATAGGTGGAATACTCGTTTATGAACAGCAGAGGCTGAGGTAGAAAACCGATAGAAGTGCGGTAATAATGATGAAGATCGGCAGGGTATTAATGGTATGGACAGAGCTACCTAGGGTGTGTGGATCGGAATGTATGAGAGAGAACGAGTGGCAGTACGAGAGAGGGTGAGAACGCGTGTGTGTTTGTATGTATATGCATATGAAAGGGAAGGGAGTAAGGCCACTAGCAGAAACCAGAAAATTCGATTAGCAATGCGCTTCCTAATTAATTTCACGTGTGTCTTAGCCGCGTAGAAATAATGAACAGTCGCCGTAATGCGCTTACCGATATCCGCCCGGTGCGTGGGCCCGTAAATACGGCGAACCGCATTAATCGGTTTTTCTGGGCGGCGTCGGGGCAGCGGCAGGCAGAGCAGGGTGGGGCCGAGAGGGGCGGGCAGAACGGGAAGACACGAGGGGAGGAGAGACGCGGTGGGACGGGCGAAGCGGGAAAGGGTGGGGGAGGAGAGACGATGCAGGACAGGGTGGGACGCGGGATGGATCAGACGTACCAGGGAAGGGACGCGACGGGAACGAATTAGAGGCGGGGAAAGGCACGGGTATATGGTCATAGAGGGCGAGACTATCGGGCAGTGACGGGGACGCAGGCCCGGGGGAGGGGCAGGCACGGGGAAAGGGACGGCGACAGGCAAGGGGACAGTGTTAGGGACGGGGACAGGCATAAGCGTGGAGGCAGGCACAGGTACGAGGATATGGTCGGGGATCGGACAAGGCATGAACGGGCACACGGTCAGAGAACTCGGCCGAAGGTCGCGCGCCAGAGAGTTCACACATGCCAGAGAATACGAACCATAGACAAATATTTTCGCACATGCTTGCAAGTCGTATAATGAAAATGTTAAATGAATAAAATGAATACAGATACGCATCCCAAAAAATTGGTGACGAAAAATAATTAATAACTTAAAAGACAAACTAGAACGCAAAGACACTGAATTTATTCAATTTAATAGTTAGCTAATGTCACAAACAGGAAGGACATTGTACGATATTTCGATTCATTTGAGAGGAATCTTTCATTACTTCGCCACGGAAGGTCAATGTATCAATTAGCTATTGATGAACCTGATGATAATAATAATCCCTTCATTCCAACAGACTTCTCTTTCTGGGCCCTTTTACACAAGCTCACTTTCACTCACACACACAAACCCACACAGTAACACACGCGCCCTGTTAAGGGAAATCTAAAAGCTTGTGGCCTAGATCTGAAGGATGTGTGGCCCAGGTGCTAGAGAGAAAGCAGCGAAGAGGCGCGAACTGCAGTTTAAAGGAGCCGGGCCGCGCGGGGGGCGCGCAGGGGACGGAGGCGTGGGCGGGCGAAGACGGCTCAGCGGATCCCGGGGCGGAGCGAGGGCTGCACCGCGTAATGAACGCCGGCCGCAGGGGAACAGGAAATGAAGCGATAAGAATCGACCAAACGGAATGACTGACAATGAAATCCGGTTCTCTTTCCAGATGTAATTAAGGAAGCGATATACGGCCGGCGGAGGGCGAAAGCGCTCTTTGGCGGCAGAGGCGATGAGGGCAACGGAGGCGGCGATGACGGCGGGTTAAGGGGTGAATGGAAGAGAGCGGGGTAGGGAGGTGGATGGGGGAGAGGGGAGGAGACGAGAAGGAGTCTCAGTCGCCAGCAAAGGAGGAGACAGTCGGTGGCCGTATGTGTTGCAGAAGGGCCCTTTCTCCGGCCCATCGAAGTACTCACCATCTCTTTATTTGGCCATCGAGCGAAACAACTCGGTGGGTGGCTTGGGATGAGGTCCTCATGAAGGTAAATTGTTTGAAAGCCGTCCTTTCGGCGAAAGAACTCCACGGGTTTCTGGTAGGGAAAGAGGAAACCAACGACTCGCGTTCATTCGATTTGAAGCGTAGTTTTGCCAAGAGCATTGCTTTTATTAGCTTTCTATCACATACAGTTTTCTTTAAACGAGGCGAGAAGGCATCAATTAACTCGTGTAAAATCAACCATTCCTGACTGACAAAAGATATCGCTTAATTATGTGCCTTATATTTTACCAAAACTAGGGACTATAAATGTTACTTTGTCATTGACAACTTAATTAAATATTTTAGCATTCCTCGCACTTTCACAGAACTTTAAGAGTAATGGCAATTTGTTTACTCATCATTATTTTTTTACATCAACCAGGTTGTAAGTAGTCATAACATCTCTTAGAGGTGGAATCGTACGTGGCATGTTCAATCATGTATCACTACAACTGTTAACCAAGCTGTCAATGCGACCAGTCTCGGTTTATTAATCCCATTATTACTGCTATGCAGTTCATGTAGACATGACTTCGTTTACAAATCACGTTGATTCTTGAACTGGTACGTCGTAAAGGTAAAAAAGTATTACTTTGTTTTTTATATCGCAGCATTTCGTAACTATTCACGACCTCATTTCTTATAACTAAAATGGTACGCATTTTATAGGAACTGGGTTAACGCATACTTTTTATGTAATTGTGTCGCTGCACGAACGCTTAGGTCACAGAGTGCTTTGATATTACGCCCGGCGTGCATCCGCCCGAATAGGGAACTCACCCATCGACCTTGGAGGGGTTGGGAGGGGGATGAGGGGGATGGGGTCATAGGGCCGGCCGCCCGAGAGCGCGCGTCGCGGAGCGGCAGCGCCTCAA
Organism: Gryllus bimaculatus; assembly: GCA_017312745.1. Taxonomy (NCBI): domain Eukaryota; kingdom Metazoa; phylum Arthropoda; class Insecta; order Orthoptera; family Gryllidae; genus Gryllus; species Gryllus bimaculatus. Next base: position 5,679,489 of record BOPP01000072.1, on the reverse strand, counting down.
TCGCCTAATCGCCTCAATTAACGTTCCACCCCACCGGTGGCGCACGGCACCAGATCTAGCGCCTGCCCACGACCGCCCAACTTCGCCTCGCCCCGCCTCGCCCTCGCCTCACCACCCCTGCGCGTCGCCCCGCCTATGCCCCACCTCACCTCACGTTTCTCCGCCTCGCCTGCCTGGCCTGGTCTGGCCTCTCCGCGCGCCTCCCCGCCCCGCCCGCCCCTCCGGGCCTGTCCCCGCCACGCCTTCGCCCTTCCGCAGCTCTGCCTGCATCCGAGAATACGAGGAGGCCAAAGGTAGGCCCACCTGCGGCATTTACTCTTCAATAGCACTCTCCACATCAGTGAAGATGATTGAACATTAATCTAATTCACTCACTGGCATGTGGTAGTGGCCATTGATAATAAACTTCAACAAAAGCCCTCAAAGTGCACGAGTTGTTGACCACTCCAACAAGCAATGAGCTATGAACTCTATAACTTGTGAATAATATATATCAGTTCAACTTTAAATAACCCTACACCATATTTTCGACGAAAGTAACACGCCATATCGATTACATTTAAAGTATTTATTGTGATAGTGTAATGATGCTCTCTTATCTTGTGCGAATTGATACACGAAATTCTAAAACTAACTTCTTCATATTATTATGACAGCGATAGTGCGAGGTTGAAAGATTCTTAACAATACTCCTCTTTCTCGAACGACATCACTCACTCTTACCCATCTTTATTCCTCCAAAAATAGTATAGAATGAGTAAAAATAGTGACAGTAAAAGTAATGCGTATTTCCCATTCCTTTTGCAGTCTTCCGATGTATATGACACCATAAATTTCAGAAAACTTAAGTCAAAGATCACAAATAACAAACAGCACATGAAGCATTTCTATAGATGTTACCTCCATCGATGATGAAGGATGAGGAAGATGACACCTCCAGACACAAGCACGTACATTATTCAAGTTATTTGTTCATTTTTTGATGCAAAAGTGTCAGCACATGTTTGAAATTAATCCCAACAAACGAAGTAACGACATGTAGTTTTAATTAAATTTGGCAGTCCACGCCAATGAAATACAACTTTTGTTTCCATTCAGAAATGACATTTGCGTTCATGATTGTCCAAACATTTCAAAAAGTTTCCTTGAAACAATACAATCATTTTTTGAAATAATTTACGTTGTTTACATTTATAAGCGCTCATTCTCTTTGTTTTGGGAAAATACTGAGGAATTAACTCACTAGAAATACTATTTTCAGGTCTGCAGTTACTTGTTCAGTCATCAAGACTATGTAAAAATTGATTTGATCCAAAGTATTTCCATAAAAAAATCTTTTACATTCGGAATAAATAATTGTGAGCAATTTCTTATTTCCAATCAGCAGTGTCAAAGAAAATAATGTTTCTATGGGAATATACATAGTTTGATTAATCTAAATCATATATTATACATTCCCAGAAAGAAAACAATTTAAATACTCACGAATCTTGCTAGATTTCTACCACTCCTTGGTACGTACCTGCAAAATAAGAAAACAGAAATCATTAATTTTGAAATTTATCTTCCTAGTGCAATTAAGAAACATATATAAAGTTTAGCGCGTATCAAAATTAACAAACATCTGGTCACAAACAGTTTTCATCCACAAGTTTTATCTCAAACAACTTATAATACGAAATAGCAAGTAGAGGATAAAGATCTTAACACTCAGAAAGATGTACTAGAGTTAACAAATATTTGTCGATACGTATTATCACGTACTCTTCTCAAAACGTCGCATTCATTTTCCCATTCCATCTAACTCAAAGGCAACGGGAAGGGTTATACGTAGTATGACGAGCAGGCTCTGAAAGTCGTGCGTTTTTCAAAGCCTCGCATCACACGGGACAGAGCAGCGTGCCTAAATTGCCTGCCGGAGGCGAATGGAGCAGGTTCACGTGAATTCCGCGAAAGAGACGTTTCAACTCGCTTCCTGGAAGAGAATCGAGACATTTTCCTTTTACACCCTCAGGCGCTGAAAGAGGTATTACATCTCCTCGTAAAGAGTTATGTGGAAATTCGAGAACGACAACCCCAATACACACTCTCTGTGGTACTCCTCGATTCATTACGTATCTTCTTCATCAAAGTTAGGAGAAAAAACGTACCACGGTTTCACTTTCATTCTGAACGTATGAATTTCCACTCTGACAAAATACGGTAACTGTGATTTTTCTTCTTTTTTGACGTTGAGCGGATACAAACAATATAATCTAATTCACACCAGATCATTACTAATTTATTCGTCAATATTCAATTCACACACATTGGTATAATTCTTTACTTACAGAAATCGTGGATGTTGAAAATACGTCTCTGAATTATGGTATAATATAGGTATATAATATATGATTGGAGAACCTATATAACGCCTTTCTATCACTAGCAAAACTGTGAACTAGGTCTGTTAGACGTAGTACATTCAAAAATATTTTAACCTATTTGTAAGGATCCCAAAAGTAATACAAGCATCATGTATGAGGCATCCGGATTCCCGTATCTGAAGCTAAGTAATATACATTTTCAAGCTCAGACGTAAAACGTGCCTTAATACACTCGCGCGTGAAAGCGCTCTGAACGAAACGAAAATACCCGAGAAGGCCCCCAAGCATCGAGATGAAGAGAACCGTTCGAGCTGATTCGTCGTTCATGTTTTTCTAGTTCAATGACAGTTTTTAAAAAAGTATTCTCTTCTAGAGCAGATTTATTGACAGACGACATCCTGGGTTGTAGTAGTTGCGAAGGGCTTCCCTACCGTTAGAAAACAAAACAGAACTGGATGTAATACTAGATTGAAACCTTCATTCTGGACCCCATACCAGGCTCACTGTTGCCTTGATGGCTGGAATCACGCTATAAAATGTATGTAACGAATTCTTTAACGCTTTAATTTTTCTATTAGCAAAAATTGCGGGCTTTTGTTTTTCACATTATTTTTGTTAGGAAATGTGCAATTCTAAAGCAGAATTTATGGGAAAAATAATTATAAATTATTTATCAAATCAAAAAAAGGTTTATTAGGAGAGATCGTACTGTAAAATACAGTCTTAGTACGAGTAAATAATATAATATAAGTAAGATATCCGTGGAAAAAAACTAAATCACGATACAAGTTTTAACATCAAAGAGATGAGAGGTGCTCCGCAGGCAATTTCCAAATGACACTATATTTGAAACGCCAGAATTCAACTTCCAACGGCTTGCGATAAAACCGAAAATTACTTAGTGATCGAATTAGCAATTAAGAGTCTACACAGGGGTTCGTACCGCTCCCAACCCTTCCCCCGCGCGCCAGCGCGGCAACCTCAATGCATTCCGAATGCGCGCTCCGCACGGCGCCGGCGGCGGCACGAAGGGGCGCGCACGGCACCCGGCCTGAATAGCGGGCGACGCTTGAATCAACACTATATTCCTAAGCAGCGAGCGGGATTTCCTCGCAACTGTTCCTCCGCCATAAATTCACACCGGGGCCCACGGAGCGCCGAGTTCACGAACCGGACGTGGCGGCGGAGGGCGGCGGCGGCCTTCTCGCGGGGCCGCGCAAGGAGAGCGTTGCCCCCGCCGCCGCCGCCGCCGTTCCCCGCTCTAAGATGGATAGCATCATGCGCGGCAAGACGTACGGCTTGGGATGCAACTTCCCGGCGGCTGAGGCGGCCCATGCTGGGCTCCGCCGCCCCCGCCGCCACCCCCGCTGCATGCGAGCGCGGCATCAGCATAACTCACTCGGCGGCGCGAGGAGGGGGGAGGTGGCGCAGCAGATGGCGGAGACGGCGACAAGGAGATGGAGTTGGAGCAAGTGCGCACGAGCTAAGGACGTCGGTGGCAGCCGGCTTTTGAAACGGGAGACAGATGGGGAGAGAACCGAGGGAAACGAAGGGGTGGTAAGAGAATAGAATATGAACGGCGGCAGTGAGGAGAAAACAAGTCTTTTGTTTTTCCTGAAGAACCACCAATGCACCTTACGACTTGTTCGGTTTGCGCTTTGGCAGTTTTCTATAGGCATGTACTTGTAGGATGATTACGTTACGGCCGTCCACGGGACAACAGAGCAAAAAGACGGTCAATAGAAATAGCTTTTATTCCAACAAAATTTCCTGAGATTAAACTAAAACAAAGTATTTTCGGCGGCCTAAACGGCGGCCAACAGTCTAGGAATCAAAAGGTTCTTTATGGGTGCAGTATTCGTGAGGCACGAGAGTGCTATCTGCACGCAAGAACGGTGAATTGAGTCTGTGACAAGGCGATTTAAATAGTTCGACAAATGGTCGAAAGATGACACGATATGAAGAAACCGGATGAGATGGAATGAAAACGTGAATGACTAGAAACGCAATTCGAGTGTGAACACAGGAAATATGATAAGATAGATCTAATAAAACACTGATATTGGAAAATAATAGGGACGTCTTGAAGCTAACATTAGTTGTCACAGACTGATTTACAGTACGGACACTAGAGCTAATACACAGATTTTGGAAAGAAAGAGAGAAAAAAAGAACTGAGTGAAAATAGTGAAAATAGGATATGATGTATGAAAGAAAATAATGTCTACGGGCTGTGTAATGAAGATTCATAAGCGTTTGAGATCAAGTGCCGATCAAAAATCCTAGATACAAAGTATCATATAACTTTTTACTTCTATGCATTTATATCCTTTCATTTACTGAATTACTTCAAATACTTGGTATTAAATGAATGAAATACCGCAAATGGGGAATGATGATTAATATGAAAGAGAACCTGAGAGAATACAAATATAATAGAAGGAAAGATGAAACATGACACTTAACCAATTAATTACAAAAAACAACAAAAAACAAAGTAACGTATCAAGTTAACAGATGTCCTTAGAAGCTCTATGAATGCCTTTTCTTTACCTCAAATATCAGTAAATGCATAAATTTGGAGATAAGACGGCAAACGCAACATATCATTTTGGAAATAAGGTGCGTTGAAAGTGATGAAAATGAAGGAGACAGATACATTGCGTAAAACACCTTCGAACAAAAGATATAACAAACGTAAATCACAGTGCAGACAACAGAAATCGGCAGCAATATCGATCTTCAGCGCATGCGCAATTCGAAGTATTAGAGGGTTACAGTAGTCGACTGCTGTACTCTAAGTCATGCTTAAATTCCCTACTGAGAAACGTGAAAGTCTTCACGTCACCTCGTCCTGTACTACCGGCTTCGGTGGCTCAGAGCCTCAATTTATGTCACTGCAGTTCACTGACCGGGAGGTGCAAAGGTTCTAGACCCGACGACGGTGACAGGATTTTCGACAAAGCCAGGTCGAATTCAGCCGCTGTCTGGAGGAGTATTCTAGCGGCCGGCTATTCGGATCGGAACTTTTCCCTAGTTCGACTTCAGGCAAATGTTGATGCAGTACTCTACCAAACGGACCACGGGCCGCGTGAAATCTTTCCTTCATCTTCCTTCTTATCTTTACCCCTTACTTACACACACACACACGCAAGCACTACACTAACCCTCTTGCCTGGAAACCAATCAGGAGATTAGAACTCGTCCCGACTGGGGATGGATGTTCCGTTCGTGGGAGATACGCGAAATCGAAGAAAACCCTGCAAGCTGACGAGTAGGTCGGCACCGGATCTTGCCATTCGGCGGGGGAATAAGGCTGCCATCTCTCACAATAAAAATGAACTAAACTTACGGGATTAATGACTTTAGCGGTCGAAGTGCCCTGAACCACTCATCAATTAATACGTCAATAGTCCTGTGCTTGGCAAGTCGTATTTGGAACTTCCCGTACCCAAAGACGGAAAGAGAGCGCTACGATTTCGCTGAGCGCGGTGAATTCGCGCCCCAGACCCTTCAGGCGCACCCGGGCAGCATCTCTCGGCTCCGCGAGGAGATAACTCGCAGCCGGCGCGAACTCACGAAGGCGGCTGTAAGTCAATTTCCGCTGTCGAAATGGAACTTGCTGGCGCCGCGCTGTACAATACAGACGAGGCAAATACAACACATTCTCTTTCCCTACGATATACGACAGCGGATCAATAGTTCGTTTACGCGTGGAATGATCGCCGGCGTTTGATAATCGACGTCGCTGTAAATTTTATTCTGATTGATGGCCATCTTTAATTGACAGAGTGACTGAATGATATACAATTGTATTGATTGATACGCGCTCGGTGAGCGATGGTGCCAATTTGAATGCACCCGCCCTCCGGAAGCCATGTTTCCTTGTCGAGATACGAAATGGGCCACAGAAATGGGATGAACCTATATATCAGAGCTACCTGCAAATCGAATGTCGTAAATTTAATAATCATTAATCATATGCGATGGACACGGTCTCGAAAATCCATGACATGCGTGCAATAAAACGAGGATGTCAATGTCGGAAGAAAAGCGTTCTGTTTCAACTGCCACACAGTTCTGCATTACCGTCTTTTTCGTATGACATTATTAAATACTTCAAAAAAGACAAATTAAAACAGTAACAACACAAATATAGAAATGGTTTTATAATCCGCTGATACTTCAGTGAAATACCGTCCTTTTGATATAACGTTTGTTATTTAAATGTTCATTATTATTAATATTTTTAATAGCATTTAATACTGAATTTTTAATGTTGTTCTTAATACATTATATCATCACAAAAAAGTAGCATGTAGCATTTGAATGCTAGTAAATATAAAAAAGAACATTAATAACAGCGTAAGGTAATATCACGCAAAGATGGTAAAAATTACGATGAGTACCAACAAATAATGATGTCAAATAAAAAGCATTCCTTCCAATTCTCCATCACTATTTAACGACCGAAAACTATTTTAAAAATTCAAAAAGAAGCGTTTTATCAAGTATTGAAAAGCATTTTACTTTCAAAGGAAATAGTTTCTTCAAGCACGACAAACCTCTTTAGCTCTCTCTCACTCTGAACTAAAACATACCAATTCAGAACACCACCAACTTCCTGCTAATCACTTAACACACTACCCCAGCCAAAAGCAGGATCCACAAAATCGAAAAACATCCCGAGATCCCACACAAACATTAGCTTCATCCGCAGAAATTGCGACAAACTTCCTTCGACTTCCCACGTCGGGTCACCGTCTGTCCTCCCCCGCACAAAAACGTGTCGCCTCGCGCCGTAGATCAGGCGCCGGCCCGACCGCAGAACCGAGTTAAGCCGCCATCCATCGCGGGATCTGCGGCCCCCGAACGCCGACGGCGGCGGCGGCGAAAACTTCGCGGAGGCCCCGATAAACCTCGGCGACAGCGGCAGCGCGTGCGGGGCAAGGCGGAGCTGTGCGGGGCGGGACGAGGGCGGGGCGGCAACGCGCCCCCGCGACAACACTTGCCCGCAGCTGCGCCGCCCGAATACGCGTAACGCCTTAATTAATTGCCCCAACTTGGCCGCGGTCGCCGTAACGGCGCGGTGGCAGCAGGGGCGAAGACGGCTGCGGCGGATGAGGGCGAACGGACGGCACGGGGCGGCTCAAGACGATGGAGATGAGTCGGGGCGGTGAAGTGGGGAAATGAAGAGAGCGGCGGAGGGGAGTTCGGAGGCTTGATGAGGCGAGGACAACGAGGGCGGGCACAGAGCGAGACCAATCCCCAACACGGTGGTCAGCAATCAGCGTCGGGAGAGAAGGGAGGGTTACTGAACACGCCCGCACAGTGAAGAACTTTCTAGAATAGACTATTCCACAACGGCCAAGAGCCATACCAATTTCAAAGTTTTTCGCAGGCTGAACCGTTTGTGAAGGTGCCACTCCTGAAGACAGTGTCGTTTCGTTTGTTCTAGAAGATAATTTGGCGGAGTTGCCTTAGCTGCTTAGCTGCTTTAACTTCAAACATAACGGACAGAAATAAGCATGATTCAAGTGCACTATACAAGACACCCCGCTACAGACAAAATATTTTCGACAGAAGAAATTAAAGTGAGAATTACAAAAACGAATTCAAACCGTTTGTATTTGACACTAAATATAATGCCCGATGAATAGTAGTAGCTTTGATAGAGCATATATAGCTCTCTGTCTCAGAATATGTACGATATTTTATTAGATTATTTATTAGAATATGTACGATATTACGATATTATATATATATATATATATATATATATATATATATATATATATATATATATATATATATATTCGTATTTTATGATTTATTGGTTTTTCATTTTGTTCATACAATATTTTTGGTAAAAATAGAAAACATCCAGATGCAACAATGAAAACAGGAAATAATTTAGTTTTAATTATGAGAAATATTATTAGGTAATTTACTTGTTTTTTGGATTTTTCCTATCCGAGTCAATAAGGTTTCACCTTTAAACGGCATATCATGAACGAAAGACGACGTCAAGACACTTCCTGGCTCCGCGAATTTCATGTTAGCAGCACGTAGGACCCTCCCTGACGTAATACAAACACATACACACACACACACACATACATGAAAGGCAAGGGAAAATATTTCTGCCCCATGCGGGAATGAAAACTACGAAGTATTGACATCATCTGACTCTCAAACCGCCTAGGCCATTGTCATCGGCAAACAAATGAAGAGAAAAACAATAAATACAGGATTATGTACTTTACAAATCAACGTGGAAAGCGCATAAGCCTTCGCAAAGCACGTGACAACCTCCGCGTGGACCGGGGTGCGCGCCACGGTCAATCACGAAGGCGATGGCGAGTAAGCGGGGCTGGGCAGGTGTTGGTGGTGGGCGGGACGGGGTAGGGCAGGGCGCTCCATTAGAACGGCCGCGAACCCGGGTCCGCGCCTGGGTGCGGGAACGGACCGAGCGTGGCCGCGGGCGGCGGGCGCGGCGGCCGGCGACGTGACCGCCATGCGCAACGCGCGCCCCCGAGCCCAGGCCCCGCCGGCCCGCCGCGGACCGCCGCCCAATTGAATTAGGCGAGGGCGCGGCGCGGCGGCGGTACAGCTTCGCCTGGCCCCTGCCCCGTCGCGTCCGCTCCGCAGGGCGGCTCCCTCTTTTGATCAAGCCCCGGCGCCTTCGCGTTCGCCTTCGCCTGCCGCGCCTCGCGACGCTTCCCATTTGGGCGGCGTCCCCGTCCCCGCGTCCTTATTCCCACTGCACTCGCGCATCCGTTGCTAAATTATTTCTCTCTCCTCCCCTCCCGCAAATCTGCGTCGGCGTGGCTGTCCTCTGCATTCCGTGTTCGTTCACCTCAGCTCTGAATTTTCACATTCTTTCGTACACTTGAGGTCCGCTCCGAACATTCGTTGGCCAACGGCCTACCATCACCTACGCTCGCTATATCTGCGCCTGACGTTATCCACCATTTGATCGGTAATCGACGCAACGTCTTATTCAACAATTCTTTTCTACTACGCACGGTTCCCTACGTCGCTTTTCACTTTTTCTTTCACATCAGTCGTCCGAAACACAAACAACGCTGCTCCTAACCAATTCATCTGCTATATGTTTATGAACACCTTTACTACTCATCCCAGCTCAGCGTTTACAGTATAAGTGCACTTTCATATGACTTTCTGCGCCGATACGACTACCCAAGGTTGCTTTCCGACATTCACGAATCCCGATTATCGACTCCCACCGATTGCATCTCGTATCGCACTTTCTTGACGGGCTTCCTTGCATCACACGTTTCCCTTCCAGTAGTTCAGATTTATGGCTTTCGGCGATTTATCGGTGCACGGCTCATTCCCATTGAGTTTCACTTTCATTCGCCAAGCCCTTTTCGCAGACTTCATTCCTTTTAGAATGATTCAATCCGTTCAAACTAATCTGTCACAAATCTGGACCGTCAAACCTTCCTTTCCTCTGTAAGTAACCACGCACTACGTCCATTCTAGCTTAGCCTCGATCCTCTTTGACTTTCCCACTTCCCTCCACTCGCAACTCGCCCCGCCTTCTTCTCAGCATTTCAGCCGACCACTGCAACCCAAGCTTTCGCTCCAGAAAGACAATCGTAATTCTATTTTCTTGTCATCGAAATCCACTTTTCTCGCTTTGATTTACGTTATGGCTTTACGTCCGCCCAGGAAACGAAGCGAAATTACTTGCGGGCGGTTATGGGATGACCACCCGCAGGCTACGAGATAGGGCGGGGGCGATGCCGGTGGAGGGGACGGAGGACGTGGAGGGAAACACGTCTGGTTGGGACGGATGTCGTGGCGGGGTGGATTGCTGGGTGGTGGCAGTGGTGGGAAGGAGGCCGTGACGGGGTGGTTTGCTGTGGCGGTGGCAGTGGCAGTGGTGGGACGAAGGTAGCGACGGGGACAGTGACGGAGGCAGTGGCGGTGACAGAGCAGTGACGTGAAGGAAGGCAGTAGCGACGACGGCGATGGAGGCAGCGGAGGTGAAAGCGTAGTAGCGGGGACGTAAGCAATTGTGGGGACGGTCACAATTTGGGTTAGGATGCAATGACGGTGTCAGAGGCATTAGCGGGGACGGAGACAGTGATGGTAACGGAGGTAGTGACCGGAACGTTTGCGATGATGGAGATAGTGGCAGAGGTGGTTAGGATACGGTGGTGGTGACGGAGGCAGTGGAGTTGGTGCAGGCAGGACGTTGGCGGAGGCAACAACGATGACGGATATAACAACCGTGACAGAGACTGTGGCGGTGACGGAGGCAGAATCGGTTTTCAAGGCAGGGGTAGTGACGGAGGCAGTGGCAGTGATGCAGGCAGTGGCGGTGACGGAGGCAGAGGTGGTGACGGAAGCAGTGGCGTTGATGCGAGTTGAAAGAGGCGGTTTGAAGCAGTGGCGGTGACGGAGGCAGTAGTGGTGACAGAAAAAGACACGGTGGAAAAGATGGAGGCGAAGAGGCAATAGCCGTGGCAGCAGCTGGAAGAGCGGCAGTCGCGGACGCGCAAGGGGGTGGTCGGTGTCTATGGCGGAGAGAAGGAACGGGGTTGGATGGCGCCTCCAGCGGTCGTTCTGGACGCCCTCCAGGCGGCGGGGCGCGGGGCGAGGGCGCGGCTCGACGCGGCGCCAAGACGGCGAGGGAAGGTCGCCTCCGGCGCCGCCAAAGCAAATGGCGGCGATAAACTTCCTTTTTGGCAGGGCATACGGCGCGCAGTTATCAAGCAGAAAAGTTCACAGGGGAATACTTTCGACTAGTTTCACCATCGGACGATCGTTACGCACAACTAAATACGAGAAGAACATTTTACTTGCAAAAAATATTTCAAGCGACAAATCAAAATTCTTATGAAGAGAACAACTGCCAAGAATTGGAAGAATTTATAATATTAGGGTTGTTCAGAATGAACGAATCGGAAATTTGTACATTCTCATTCCAGAATGTTCAAATCTACGTTTTTTAACAAATGACTTGAAACACAATACAAACACAATTCTTTACGAATATACATGCAAATGATACATGTATATTGATAAATAATGCGAGGATGATGTAATTTAAAAAACTAGGATTCTATAATTGATAATGACCGTAATAGTAATCATCTTTTTTCAAGTACATTGGAAAAGTTACGAGGAAAAAAATCTGTTTTTATCTGTTCTACAGAAATTTTGTAAACGGAATAATGAATTTATAAATTGTTAACCAATAAAATCTTTAAAAAAAATGTGGAGGAATTCACGAAAACAAAGTCTCTAAACTGATATTACAGGGAAGCTCAACAGTCCTGTTTTTCCCGAACCCCACCCAGTTCCCAGGATCCGGCGATGCGTCAATCCGCCTCCGGAGGGGCTGATTAGCAACGGGGACTTCTCCAACAAGGGGCGGGGGCGGGGCGGATGCAAGCCGTTAGCCAAGCTGCGAACGTCCGCGGCCGCCATATGAAATCTTCATCGCGCGGGTTAATTCCGCGCGCACGGAGCAGTTGGCGCGCAATTGCGACACCGCCCAGCCGCAGCCGGAGCGAACGAAGGCGTCTGCCAGGCGCGTTCACTCCAGCAACCCCTCCCAATGCTGGCCTCCGTAGTCGTGCGCGGTTTAAAGCGGCCAAGGGAAGGCAACCACATTTCCAGACACCTTTTCAAATATTTTTCATTTACATATCACATAGTTAACTAGATAATAAATAAAACGAATTAAAAGGAAAACGAAAATATAACTTTAATTAATAAATTGAACATATTGTACGTCGAACCATTTGTAGGGTTGCCAGATACCTTGGGCAGTTTCTTCCCCAAATAGCGAATACCATTCTTCAAATCGTCAAGTTAAAACCAGTAAAAGTTGAGAATATTAACGGAAACAAATTGTTTTATAAATTCAAGGTTTTAATTAAGGGCATTTTGAAATTTTAAACAGGGAGACACGGTTCATCATCCCCCCTTCTTCTGGGCTCACCTACGCTCCCTGCTTGTCCGTTAACCTCCCCATCGTACGTGTGCTCTTCACATTGGTTTGTTTTCAACTGTGCATTGTAATTAAATAATAATAATAAACACATTTATCAACGAAATGAGACTTGTCTTCGATAAATGCGAATTGTTAGGCACGCCCGTGAGAATACACTAATTTGTTTCCTAGCGCCTGCTATGCTTGTTGTGACTGCAAAATGCATGATCTTTAGCGTAAAAGACGTGACACGTCTCAAAAATTATGTTTTTAGTAAGTGAATTATTTTTCAGTAAGTGGTATATAATGCTAGTAAAAATTCCACAAAGTAAGTTCACAAGGCAAGCGGTATACAGAGCAAAAAATCCATTACCTTTGGTCGCGACATAACATTTCTGCCCAAACTACATCTGTTCTCAAAAACTATGATCTTTGAGATGTGTCACTTCTCTTGCGAACTGCTATCCTTACAATCCCCCTTCCATACCGCCCTCCCTTCACCAGAGCATAAATATAGAAGTCTCTAATAACAGAGGATTTCTCTAAAACCCATCAACGAATAATCGGAATCTCCGTTTATTTCGGTCAATATTACCACTGAATTAGCAGGACGTCTAAGTTCAGTGGCCTTTCAAGCTCAATAACGCACAGTTAATGCCGCGGTCGTTACAGACAGACATTCATCGATTTAACGACTTCATTTGGTAAGAATAGAGGTATTGATATGCGGCTAAAGGATGATTGCTGTACGCTTCACAAAGAGACTCCCTCAGGCACGACGCTTACACTCTGGAAAACCGGGGAAGCAGTTAGGTGCCGGCTGTTATATAGATACTAAATAGTCACGATTACTCTTCGTATCTGGAAGTGATTTCAGTTTTTTCACACAAAGAGTTTAGATTACCTTCCATTAAAAAAGCGAATATCTACTTTACTATATCACCTGTTTTCGCACACTTCTGTGTATCTTTACGCACCAGCACATCGGGTTTGTGATTTATACAATACTGCTCTTCACAATGTCAGTTTTTCGAGTGCAGTTAATCCTTTACAAAATTCAATTGTCAATTATATTTTTTATCGATTTTTTATTCTCATTCCTCAGAGCTTTTATTTTATTTACGATTTGTCGTTCCTCATTTAATTACTTTCTCGTCGTAACTCATTTTCGCATTCCTACAACCACCTTTTAGTAAGAATTTAACACGAGAGGATTGGAAAAATTCCTCTTTCATCAAGACGACTTAATTTTCTGGCTAATACAATAATTACATAAGCGTTCGCTGACAACTGGTTAATTCTAATTAGATACTGCGCTATAAATAATGCATATCCACAGAACGGATTTAATCATTGTACACATCAAATTTCAGTTTTTCAAAAAAGCTCTTCTCTGAATGTCCACCAGCTTTCATTCTCAAGAGCCAACACGGAGATTTCATTTCACGTGTTCTCTCCCCCTGCACGTACCTGCACTCGTTTACGCGGAGTATTAGCTCGGTCACTCCCGCCGCCGCCCAGCCAGTCATCTCATCCACCGGGAGCGTCTGCCGCCGGCGCTCGCCTTCGCACGGGGGGTCCACGCCGCCCCC
>BOPP01000072.1:5649674-5664881 GCA_017312745.1 Gryllus bimaculatus | reverse complement strand
CGGGGAGGGCAGGGCGGTCGGAGGGCCCGAGAGGTAAAGCGCGCTGGTCCTGTCCACCAAAGGGTCGGAGGGGAGGGGTGAAGATGGAAGGGCGGGTCGGAGACTCCGACACCGAGAGAGACCGAGGCAGGGGCGTCCCTAAACCTGTCGACTGCCAGGGTCGATGCGGCTAGGGCGAAGTGCCCTCGAAGGGACTGCACACGCGACCAATGCGGACCCCACAACCCCTAGACGGCCAATGATATCTTGGGACAGCTCTAATTCTAGAATTCAGACTATCGTTGTTTGCACATACGCGACCAAATCAATTCATTTGGCGCCAAGCTTGGAGCTCATTCATTTTGTTAATTCTTTGAGCTATTTAAGAAGAAAAGATGAAACATTTCAAACTTTGCGCCGTGTTAATGTGTCCCCTAAACCCGCGAATTACCTCACAAGAAGCAAAAAATCGAAATTCTTTGAAATAAATCATCAACTTCTTCCAAAAGTGACCGGTAGATCGCGCCACCTCCTGACCTGCCGACACTTTAAACATTGTAGTAATTTCTCAGAATCCGACGTTTCCCAAATAAGACGCGAAGAGATCGCATTGTTTGAGAATCTCGAGCTGGGAACAGTTTTGTGGCGATCGTATAGAGAAGCTAAGTAAGACGCGTATTGAAAGTTGTTTTTGTGAGTTGGCAAACATTCCTAGCGCGGTATGCAAATTTCCGTGACCCAGCGCTCCGAGACGCGGCAAAAAACAAACAGAGAGCATGACTAACGAATAGAATCTGGAAGAACATTAATTTTCGCCCAGGCAAAGGTAACCATGCCAATTTCTTCAATACTGAATGATTCCTACGTGATAATCGTGTCGATTGCGTGTTGACTTTTCAGAATCTTCTCGTCTGACGAGAACACAGAAAGGCGATGGGTAGGACTTCCTGAACATTCTTTCTGCATATGCTCTCCCAATCATCTAAGAAATATTTTGCGGCCTCAACAATCGTAGAAGTACTGGTTAGGTTTAAAACATAGTTGTGGCCAACATTAAAACATCGTTTACAACATTCATAACTAGAACAATTTTAACGAGAAAAATAGAAAAGTTATTTTTCTTTAAGTCACGCCGATAGTTACTGAGTAAACAACTCAATGACCTTTGGGTTAAATCAGTAATATCTAATATCAGATATCAATTGCATATGGAATAGCTGAACCGCATAGTTACAAAAGTGAAAGTCCAAAATTATCGCTTTTGATGTTTGGCGACATATGTAATATACAGATAGATGTTTAAGTGTAATTTAGGAGATAACTATATCAATTTGACTTTTCCTTTTGAAACACATTAGCTAATCATCCAGATAATAAACATAGATAGATCATAAATGTCCACAACCATATCAAGGGAAAGGCAGAATGTATCTAAATGAATTACTCCGAGAGCAAGGACTTCCCATCCAACATTACCGTAATCAAAAGCGTCACAAAAGGTATGAGTAGTAGGTAGGAGTATCAGCGGCGAAGTGGTAGACCGCAGCGAGCACACAGCGAAGCGATCCCCTGCCCGCCTACAACGGAGCAACGACACGACAGGAGCGGGGGCGCGGGCGGGGCTCTTGTAATGAGGCACAAGGGTCGCGGGCAGGCGGCCAGGGTGGAAGGCCGAAGGGGCGAGGGGCGCCGGCCCAGAAGCAGGTGATCACACAAACGGCCCAAGTTCACAACGATGACGTCACGACACCCAGTAGGTCAAAACGACACGTTCGTAGAGCGTTTTCAGAAGAAGCATTAAACAGACGAAAGCAAAGAAGTGTATGGTGTTGTATGTGAAAATGACCGCTATTATTATTTTTGCCTAACTTTACAACGAATGTTCGTTAAGTATGGTCAAACCAACAGTTGAATAGTCCTCGTGAGCTACACTGCGAGATACACTTTTTAAATCATGTTTTATTTTCACAATTTTCGCTACGAGCTTTCTTTTCGCCGCTTGTGGCGGCCCACTGTGCGTCAGCGGCGGCGGCAGAAGACGCAAGTTGGCGTCGTAAGCATCGAAAGAGGCTGCGCCACCGCCCCTGGCGCCGTCAAGTTAAAGAGTTGGGGCTCATTACCGGGGCGCGAGAGGGAGATTGATGAAAAAAGTTGTTGTCGCCTTTCCTGTAGCCACTTTCTCCACCCCGCTGCGCTTCGGTCCTCCCACCACGCCGCTCCTCCATCTCGCTCAGCCCCTCTCAAACCGCCACGCTCCTCCGTCCCGCTCCGCCCATCTTCTCCACCTCGCTCCCGTTCGCTTCTATCGCGCCGCCCGATCGCTCCGCTCCACACGCCCCTCCACCTCGCTCACCACGCCTCCGCTCAATCGACCGCCGCTCCGTCCGTCCGGCATTACCGCGATCATTCTCCTCCAGCTCCTTTCAACTTTCCCTGCGCCAAGCCCCTCTCCTCGCCTCCCCCCCCAACTCTACAGCCAGTTCTACTGTCCCGCCAGGCATCGCTCCGTAGTCTCCTACTGCACCACGCCTCTCCGTCCTGCTCCACCCCACTCCTCCTCGCCCAGATCGCTTTGTTTCGCCCCGCCCCGCCACTCTCTGCGCCGCTTGTCCCGTTGTACCAGGCACCTCCTTCCAGCGCTAGCGCCCTCGTTTGCGACACCGCAACCGATTTGTCCTCTCGTCTTCTGGAAACTCGGCCGCCGAGGCAAAACATGTGGAGGACGTCATGCTGAACGCTCACAAGTAGAGCGTTTCAAGGCCAAGGATAACAATGTAGAAGCTGTGAAATCGCTGAGAATTCGCGGTCGTTCCGAGTAATGTGACACCACGAATGCTAGCTCAGAGACATAGACTAATCCATTCAGCAGCACTTCGAGATTAAAAATGTACAACTGTTACATGTTTATTTCTGGATCTAGGATTGATAGCATAACGTCTTGCCTAAATTCCACTGTTTCAATTTAGAAATGTATTCGAAGGAAAACTTTTATTTTATTGAAATTTAAAATATGAAAAATATACAGGTTCTAATATGAATAGTTTTACTTTCTGGTTCCTACATTATTAATACTTTATAAACTAGGAATGTCAATGTTTGATCACATTGTGAACGGGCACGCTTAAAGTAATTTGTTTGTTTTCAAGGTAACTATTTAATTTGTATTACTGTAGTTATCTACGTTCCCACACTTTAATAAAAGACATCACGTAAATTTATTTCGGAATATTTAAAAGTTGATAGAAAAACTGCAAATACAACTCCAATCATAAATGTAATCTAAAGATAAGAAGCACGATTAACAGAAAAAATACGAATTCCCCGAAAGAATACAGATTCGATTAGCGGCACTAATAAATTCCAGACATGTAGATAAAAATCAGCTAAAAATAGCTCCCCAGCAACAAAGGCGATTTATAAAGCATGTCCTGTAAGCAATTGGAAGGTCAGCAACATCCGCTTCACAGAAGATTTCATGTGAACAATTCAGGTTTCCCATCGAAAAATAAGGCATTGACGATCACTGCGACAGTTCTGTGAATACTTTCGGATCATGACACTTTTCTACGTAAGGCAAGGAGCATTTATATTTTAGCAACTTAAGCAGTGTGGTACATACCTTGTTGACCTCGAAGAAAACCATAAAAATGGGACCGACGCTTTGAGAAGAAATTGCCGCATTTTATAGAAACGCTTTTACCTTTCGCATGACCGCAGTGGATTTCTTTATCCTCGAAAGAGAGCTCTCTGGTCGTCGCATGATGGTCGATATGAGATACTCAGTGTGGGGATTGGTTGTGGTTTCTCTGGATTTTAAGGTTTTGGATTCAGAATCGGAAAACCGGTCTCGGTGAACCTTGGGTACATGGTAGATGCATTAGATCAGGGGCAAGCAAGGAAACCCATATCCGCGCGCCCTCCGAAGGTAAGAGGAACTCGATGCGCGCATGGCGGCTGGGGCGATCGTAGGGTGGGTATGAATACGCAGGCGGCGTTATGATGGTTTACGTTGACGATTGCAGTCGTCCGAGCATCGTACTAGGGGCCCCGCGAGCCAAGCCCTGCGCCGCACTGCTAGCGTCGGTACTTCCGCTTCGAGGGATCAGGATGTAAACGACAGAGTCGTGCTGTTTGAGATTAGTTTGTTTCATCACTTCTAGCCCCCTAAGCCCAGCGCTCTCCGCGCCCGTTCCCGCTCGCTCACTCGCTGTGCTCACGCGCCCAGCGCAGCCCACGCCCCGCCCGCCCGGCGGTTCGCTGGTCTCGCCGGCTCGCTCGTCCGCTCGCCTGCCCGTCGCGGCACCGCAGCTCGCTCTACTGGCATCCGAGAGAAGAGAGCGAAATTGCGGCGGGGCGTGAGGGACTTGCCAACGCGCCACGCTTGGGAGTTCGCACTCATCGCCTCCGTCCTCACGTCCGTCGTCCTCGCGCATCCTGCCCTCGCACCTCCGTCCCGCGCCGCGCCGCTCCGCCCCACACCGAACCGCCGTGCGTTTGTGAATCAAGGGACTTCGGGAACATACAACGCAATTCCTCCACAAAGAGCGCGGCGGTTCAATACCGAAACACTCCAACACACAGACACACACACACACATATTCGCACAGGGAATGGCAACCGAGGGATTGCTTTAGGGGATCCTTCCAGAAAGGGCGGATGAATTCATACGAGGCGCGAGGTCAAACGGAAAGAAATTGGCACTGGTCGCCCGCGGAATACGCGATGGGCGTAATTTCGAGGGCGTCCCCGCAGAGAGCAAAGCGGCGCGGCTCCGGAGGGGTCGCCCTCCCCGCCGCTACCCTCCCACGCAAATGGCCTTCACAGGACGATTCCACAGACACGAATGCAGCAATTCAGCAATTTGCAACATGTAGACTCTGAAGCGAAGTACAATGGAGATGACATCAACGTATACTCGAAACTATGCGAACGAGCGGAACTATGCGAAAGTGAATAAAATATGTGTGAATCCTTGTAGGAAAATGCATTTCAAACCAAATGTATAGGTATGTCTCTTAATGGGAGTAATATACAGTTCTATAGTAATGTTTACGAACAGTGAAAACATATAGTTTCATATCTTTAGAAAGGTATAAAAACGTAATAAATTGCGTCTTACATTGTAGGTATTTGTTAGAAAGTATGAATGGTCAAATATTATTTGGAAGTATTTTTCACTCACACAAGAACGAACATTCTACTATAATCCGACGTTTAATCGTACCCTACATATTCCAAAAAATATAATAAATGTCCAATAAAAACTAGATTGGATAACAAGTAACTAATAATTGTGTTTTATCACCCAATTTGAGGATTGAAAAAAATTAAATGACGG
The DNA here is from genome assembly GCA_017312745.1 of Gryllus bimaculatus. NCBI lineage: Eukaryota > Metazoa > Arthropoda > Insecta > Orthoptera > Gryllidae > Gryllus > Gryllus bimaculatus. Next base: position 5,659,564 of record BOPP01000072.1, on the reverse strand, counting down.
AGTTTGCGACGTGTTCGATTTCCAACAACGACGTCGTAAGGCGCCCAGCACCGAGCGCCACGACGAGCAGTGGCCAGCCCTCCCGAGGAGCCGTCCATCCAGCTGTCCGCTCGGCCGGTCCTATCCGCGGCGAAAGAGCGCGGCCGGGCGCTGGGTGGACGAATGGGCGGGCGGGCGCCGAGACGCGGGCGGCGGGATATTGAACGCGAGGCAGGTCGCCCCCGCCCCGGCCCCCGGCCCCGCCACCGCCACCGCTGCCGCCGGCGTCCGTTCGCCTTCTGACTGCCGAAAGCAGATCCGAAGCGGGCGCGGCTGCGGGCCCAGGGGAGGAGGTGGGGGAAACACGAGGATGGAGGCACAGGAGACAGGCACAACACTGAGCGGATAAGAGGGAAGAGAGCGGAGTTTGCGAGAGGCGTGGAAGGTGATGGAGGCATAGGGAGAGGACAGGACAATGCAGAAACAGATGGAAGAATGGAAGGGATAGAGGAATGGAGAGTCAGAGGAATGGAGGGTCATTGGAATGGAGGGTCAGAGGATTTGAGTTTGAAGATTCGACCCGGCAGCGACAGCGGATTTTAACAAGTCGACGGCGGGTTAACGGGACGGAGAGTCAGAGATTGAAGATTGGAGGGACGGAGAAATGGAGAGACAGAGGGGGTAGAAGGGACGGAGGGTTGAGCGGACGGAGGGTTGGAGGGGAGGCTTCGTGGTTTAGAGGATTCGAGAGTTGGAGGGAGGGCAGGAGGGAGAATGTGACAGGAGGTGGAGCGGCAGGGCACGCGGGAGGGGTGGGGCGGATACAGCGAGGCTGGCGTGCCAGGAGAAGGAGCCAGCGGGAGACCGCTCAGGAAGAAATCGTCCAGCACAAGAACGAACCAACGGGCAGGCTTTAAAAGCTGAACCCCGTCGGAAGACATTCGTCTTCCATCTCTGCCCAGAGCAACACAGGATTGCTATTCACATTCAAGGAAACTTCAGTTGTTTTTTAATTAGGTAACTTCATTTTACAATTCCTATAAATTGAAAATATAAATGTAATGTGTAAAATTTGCATTCGCAGTTTGACTAATTTACACTTTCTTACACAGACAATTACAAAACGGAAAAATCACGTCAGGAACGTAACAGCTACAAATTCAACATAAGGTTTTAGGTATAATACGTATGTAGCTTTTTTACCAAAAAATATAATTTTCCTTCTTCTTTCTCTTTAAAGAAACTAAATAAAATAACAAAAATAACAACCCAAAAAAGTATAAGAACAAATGAGCATATAAAGGACGAGTCTTCGCCAAGAAGAAAATTCAATCTCGTATATTCACTTCGAAGATTCTCAACTGCTACAAAGAAGCTAGCATGCTACTAAATAGCTTGAAGGAGAGGGAACTGCAGTGAAGCTTTTCAAGGTCCTTTCTCCGTGATTGCCAATAAAGACTTACTTTCCTGCTTTCTCCGCTCCCTATTCCTCGCTCCAAGCTGCGGCCTCAAAATTACGTAGTTCCTAGATTCTTCTTTTTAAGTCGTAGGAGATACAGCATTACGACAAAATCGATGAAGCTTTTAGATTTACGAAATCAGTGATACAACACGCAATGTCCTCCGCCAAATCTCCACGCCGCCTCCTCTTCTCAACACCAATACTTCGCTGTTCATCTTGTAGCAATTATTGTTTGAGTCCTGTTCGCGTGTAATGAAAATTTAGCGAGACGAGGCCGTTCCTTCACCCAGCTCCCAGTTCCCAATCCTCGCGGGACAGTGGCCGAGTCTCTGGCAGAGCACCACGGAGCCACGGGCGCACGGCGTCTTCGCTGCTTGGAAGGCCGCGCTGCTAACTTGGTGTTCCCCACGGACCCCGCCGCTATCACCCCGGCGGCGGCGTGCGCGCTCTGATTCCTAATAATTTATGTTTATTAATTTATTAATCCTGCCCACCCCACGGCGGGGCGGAGCGGGGTCGAGGCGGCCTACGGGACGCGGCGCCCCCGCGGGCGGGCCTGCGCCGCGAGGGAGGGAGGGGCTGCGGGGGCGAACGCCCGGTGAATAATGCAGGGCGGCCGCCGGCGGCCCGCGTCCAAAGTAATGCGCGGCGCGTGACGCTTATGTAGAGGGCCGCTCGGTCGCTCGCGCGCGCGCGACGTGACGTCATCTGCAGCGTCCCACGGGAGAGGGCGCGAGCGAGCGAGCGAGCGAGCGAGCGCCCGCACGGCACGGCCGGCGACCCCAGCCGATCGCGGCCCCCGGCGCCGCCGCCGCCGCCGCCGCCCATTACGTGGTCGCCGCACGCCGCGCGATACAGATAAATGCTCGGTCGCGATTGCGTTGCTCCGAGAACGCGCCCTGGATAGGGTGGGAGCGAGCGGCTGCGACGATGGCGGAGGTCAAGCGATGGCGTGACCTATAAGGCGGGAGCCGTGTTGGTTCACAATCCGGATGAAATGGGAGCGTGATTGGAGGAAGACGATGGGAGTTTTTGAATGAAAGCTGGATGAATAAAGAAGTTGATTTTATTATTTCTTTTAATTTATCGTAGTAGTGACAATATCACTCCGAAACATCTGAAAAGACTTGGTGGACTTCTGTTGGCATTTTTCTTATACTCGGTGATTCCATAGTTTCACGCAATTTCGGTGATTTTTTTAATGAAAACACATATAAGATAACAAATGTAACTCACAAAAAAGTATAATGGAAAAAGAAATGGCTGCCAAAATAATTTTCTACAGAGAGAAGCCAGTGTCGAGCGACTTAACACGAAAATATTTTATATTACACTATATTTTCCCGGAGTGGCAGTTTTCTAATTTCAAATAACAGATTAAGACGCCTTATTTGAATGGAATATTAGTACAATATATTTATAAATATTAAGAAGACAAGCACTGAGTGTAAGTGGCTTGGCTATGTAAATAATACACTGAAGATAAAAGCATTCAAAATAGAGGACAAGAAACAACAGGGTGGAAGAGAAATACCCGAGAACGCTGGCTCAAGGGCGAAAGGCAGCGAAACGGAGACGTCGGCATCGCGAGAACTCGAGAAGCGACTTTCGTGAATTAGAAGGAACCGCCCGTCGTGTCGCGTCGCGTCGCACGGCTTGGGAGGCAAGGTGTTTCTAACGAGCGCCCTAACTGCGTCTCGCTTCAAAGAGAATGCGCAATCAAAGGTCTTCTTCCGTGTAACGCTACCTGTTTCGGAACTCTTTCGGGGCGGGGAGGCCCGTCGGCGAAATAGAAATTGCTTCGAGCGCACGCCGCCTTCGGTCTAAACGGCGTGGTCACGGGAACTCCGCGCCCCCCCCCCACCCACTTCCCCCGACCGTTCAATGACGGCTTTATTGAAACCGGCGACGCCAGTCGAGCGCAGCGAACGCTGTGCAAGCGCGCGCGGGTTTGTTGTGAACTTCTGCGGAGTTTCTCTCAAGTCCGGATCTTTTCTTGCGTACCCGAAAGCGAAGCGGAAGCTCAAAGAAGTCTGGAAGCCTCGTTGCAGTCCCTTTGTGAAACCGCCTGCTAAATATCTCCGAGATTCTTCGAAGACTATGGGTGAAGCAAATGTTTCTCCACAAACGGACGGGAATACAATGGATAAGAGCATAATTCGGTTTTAAAACTGACAACTGTTAATCATTACAAGGAAAGATGTGAATGAAAGAAGACGCGTTTCTGTGTTTACGCTCCCCGGCATTATCGTAAATCTTACTGAAATTAACAAGAACAATGTGTACCTGTCGACGATTGATTTCTAAATAATTTCATTTTTACACTCAGGCGGTAACGAAAAGAGCGAGAGGTGACTATTAACTGAAATGAAAAATCTAAATTGTTGAAATTATGAGCCAAGGATTTTGTTCTTCAAAAAGGAAAATAATTGGACGAAGCAACTACAATTACAATTCACAGTTTATTTTCTACCTACAATTAACATTTAATAACAATTAAACTTACACTGCAATGTTCTGTAATCAGAATAAGAAATAACAGAATACACTTATCAGAATAAGAAATAATAATGCCAAAATGTGAACAATATTCTAAAAGAATGTATATTTTCGTTAAAAAAATATCGAGAGAATTTTATTTTATTCTTTATATAAAGTACAACATACACAAAATAACATTGCATACGATGAATGTTAGATAGCAATATATGCATTAGACTCGTCATATCCCCAAACGAACATTTGTAGTCTGTAGGGTGTTCGCATAATGCGCAAATTCCATCACTTTGTTTTATAATATAATGGTTTGGGCGATAATGATAAACACAAACTTCCTAAAATAAACAAAAATTGAATTGAAATGCCAATTATAGCACTTTCTGTAAATACATTGTAAATACATATTCAGTTATATTAGAATCGAACTGACAAGCAAACTAATTTCACCGTAAATTAATTGTTGATAAACGAAATAAAGATATTTTCGCATTCTTAGATCATAGAAAGGTTTCCATTAAGAAGTGATTTTCAAATCATAATTTTCAATGTTTACTAATGAATCAGTGGCCATTTTTGCATACGAGGTCAAATGAGGCAGTCGAGAGACGGTTTTAATTATTACAATTAGCTGGAATAACCTGGTAATAAAGAGAAAAAAAAATTCTATGATTTCCACGCAGCAAAAAAAAAAAATTCAGAGAGATGAACGATCTTGAATTCAATAACACAGTAGACATGAGAAACACTATATCACCAAAAAGTATACGGCAATCTAATTATTGCATTTTAAACGAAATTTAGTAATAGAATTGAAAATCAAATTATATTTAAAAGAGTTCTCACTGAATATTCGCCACCAAACTTCATAACATGTGAACGCTCAAGGAGTGTTAGGGTAGTTAAGAGTGTAAATATAGAAAAAGTCGCCCCATCTATGAACAAAACCATGTAGACTTTCAAAACCTGAAATGCGTATCAGATATCGCGGTTAGACGTGAAATGCAAGTGGATTTTGTTAATTAGAAGTTAACTGTTCGTTTTCACATAATTATATGGTACTATGAATGAATAATTTACCATTAAAACATAGAACAACGGAAAGAAGTGAGACTCGGTCAAACATGACCATCACGACGTAGTATTCTATTCTCCTTGTGATTAATTCTGCGATGTTGCCCGAAGGGCCTCACTCCTAGGAGTAGATTACACGGAATACCCTGACTCGCTTAAAAAGACACCCAGAATCGCGTTTACTTGTGGGGGGAGGGGCGCACTACGTCTCAAGATCAGAACATTACAGCTGCGGAAAAGGCTCTGTTGCCGACTTCAGGGAAGATAGACGCGGGTTTGCACTGTCACGATTTCCGACCTCTGAGGTTCGAAGACAAGTACGTCATGACGCTCCATAAGGTACCTGTAGGCTTTATTCGACGAGTTCGAACACCGTGTTTTATGCCCTTCAAAGTCCACGCTGTCCCTCTGGATACAGTCGTGAAAGGCGTGCGAGCTGTCCGCTACGCTTCTGCGTATTTGTTGGGGTAAGAGCGTGGCCATGCTCGCTGGCGGCGTGCGTGCAGCTCACGCGCGCACGCGTAACCGGCCGCGCGCGTGGGCGTGTCGGGCGCCGCAAAGCACTCGGGCCGGGACGCGCCTCACCGCCGCTCGAGAGCGCCCGCCCTCACCAGTCGCAGCAGCCATTCAACACAGAGCGAATAGTGCTCTGAATCTATTTAGCATTTGAAAGCATCAGATTGGCCGCGCAGAAGCGCGGAGCTTTGTGCGCTCGGGCTTCGAAGCCCCATACATCAGGGCCGATCTGAAACTTCTCATTTCCGAGTCTTCCCCTTCGGTGGGAGGGCAGGGGCGCAAGCGGCGGAGGCGGTGGAGGCGACGGCGGCGGCAGCGCTTTTGGCGATGGAAGCGTGGCCGGTGGCCGAGACAGCAACGGCCGTGGCGGTGGTAGTGGAAATACGGTAGAAAAGGGTGATTGCCGTAGCGGAGGCGGTGACAGGTTCTATAAAGATAATATTGGCGGCAACGTGAAAGTGCCGGCAGAGGTGGCAACCGTTGGTAGTGTGACGTCATGGATACTCACAGCGACCACAGACACAGAGCTTTCGTATAACAGATATATTTATAACAAAAACAAAACAAATATATACCACTTTAAAAATCTACTTACACCATAGCCTCTGATAGGACCATACTATCCCCTGATCGCGGGCAGCGAATCCAAATCCGATTGAAGATTGTTTTGATTTGTGCGCATTCGCCCACTCCTACTTTTTGAGCGCGCACAAAGCCTAAGCTTCGTGACCGGGATGTTCACCGCTGGGACACAAAGTCCGTTCTGGGCCGCACCCAACGCGCTGCGTTTGCCTCGCGATCGGCAGGAGCGCAATTCTTATCCGATGAGAAATCGGCCGTGAATCGCTGGCACTCAACCACTCTTTCACCGCGGAGCACGCACCACAGGCATTGCTCCCCGTGACCGCAGTTCACCCAAGGACATCAAAGGTCCGCAGGCTTCGTCAACTAATGACTCCAGCTCGCGAGGCCTGGCTCGCATATGCCCACCGTCTTGGCGCCAAGTTTTGTGCACACGCACGAGTTTTCCCGCCTGTCTTCCAGAACCCCCCCCCCCCCCACTGGCTCTGTACACTCTTATATAGGTCGAGGCCCACGTGACCTACTACGTCACGCCACCCCCTCGCTTGTTATAACAGTGAAAAGTTCATTAGCCGGCATACTCCCAAAGCCTTGTGCTCTCCCGTTTCCGCGTCTTCCCTTTAGGAAAAACCCTACTTCCTTGTATATGTGGCTAGGCTAATCCTCTACCAAGCGTCCCCAAATAGATGCCATGAGGCACGCTGGCTAATACGTTACAGTAGCAACAGCGGCGGCGGTGGTAGTGGTAAAGGCGCACATGTTTGGAGCAGTCGGGGTGGTGAGGCAATGGTTAATGAAGCATTGGCGACATCTGGGGCAGCTCTGTTAGTTCCAGTTGTAGCGGTAAAGTGGCGTTCACCGTGATGAGGGTAAACCAGGCAGAAAAAGGGACAAGATTTATGGTGATGGATGTAGGAGTGGGAACGCGAGGAATCGGAGGAACGTGTAGTGACAACAAAGGATATAGTTGCACCGGCGACGGATATAGCGCTAATGGCTGCAGTAGCAGAGGAAGCGAGGGGCGGCAATGGTAGTGGTGGTGCTGGAAACGTTGAAAACCGAGAAAATAATAGCAGGAAGAAGTGGTGTCTGCTATATCACAAGAAAGACCCTTAGAAGGAATTGCAGCAGTAAGAACTCGAATGCTTTATAGTTTTATGATCGCAGTGGCATTTGCTCAGTGAAAGAAAAATAAAATTTTCGAGATGAACGAGATGGTACATTTTTCTACAATAAAGCAGTAAGCGAAAGAGTAAAGAAGGAAATAAGCAAAACGTTGTACAAGTGAACATATTAAAAGTTTATTAATAAAGTCATGAACTCTAGGGGGCTGTAAGAAAACACAAAGTAAAAGAATGTACAGATAGTAAACGAACCATCTCTACATTTTAGAATTAGATCGGATAATATTTTTCTCGAAAGGTGGGTTCAAATATGCTTGCCAAAAATGTCTTCGGCATATCTTTTGTATTGACAAAATTGTGTGAAAGTTTTACTGATATTAGATGTAGTAGTTGCTCGAAGAAAAAAATTAAAGATCTTGAACAAAAAATGGAATCATATGAATTAAGAAATACATTACGAGACATTAACAATAATAAGGGTGAAAAGCAAATTTAGAAAATAAAATACTATTGTTACATTAAAAACGGGTTATGTCATAGAACGTATGTAACGGTGTGCTTCTCACATTTCCATGCACGATCAACAGACTCCGGAAAGTATCTTTTAATGTTGAGGGTATTAAAAAACACCACATAATGTAGTTTAAACAACTAAATAACTGATATCGGAATCTTATTTAAATCTACATTTACGGTATTTCAAGCATTATCATAAAATACATTTGATTGACAGTTTTATTGTTTGAAAAGAAAAACATATTTTTGCTAATCCGTACATTTTTAATGGTTGCTTTCCAAAGTATCGGAGAATGTAAATACTTTATAGTACATTTACAGCATCACATATATTATAAAAGATAAAATTTAATACATATTGTATCAATTTTAATAAATGTATACAATATAAAAATATGTTTGGCTATTTGTGAAAGTATTGCAAAATGTTTGCATAAACTATAAAATTGAATGAAAGGAACAGGTCGGAATAATTGTTCATCTACAATAACAAAATAACAAAACATCGAATTAGCATATAAGAAATGTAAATATAGAATATATTAGTTATTGGGAAATAATTTTTAAAAAAGACGAAAAATTCATACAAAAATATATTCGACCGAAAAAAATCGACGTCATGTTTTAACACGACCGCTTTAATTTTGCCTGTCGTCTGTAAATTTGTTTGTTAAGAGGTCCCACGCTGTTTGGTTTTCTTCGACTGTTCCTCGAAGCTATTGAACGAATGTGTAATAGTTTTATCAGTGGTTTTGTATTTTTGATTTGTTTCTGTTTAAATGGTTCCGTTTCATACAACGTTCATTTTTTTAAGGACTCTAATGAAATGGAGTTCGTACGTTTCGTATTTCGTTTGTTAGACAGTAAATATGCCTGACGCGCAGTCATGAGCAAACGATTTGTTCTATCTACTGACTAAACATTTAACTCTGCGGCGAAGTGCAGAGTTTTTTGTGATTTGCTATTTACAGAATTACTATTTAGGAGTTCAAGATTAAAGCCTCCTGCTTGGGACCGACATTCCTGTTGACCGATTGAACGCAGAAATATTTAAATTTATTTATTAACTTTCGATTGCGAAGGTCATTGCGGCGATAGTGCTGATCTAATGAATAATATGACAGCGATAATGACAAATGATCCTAAAAAAGAAGAATTAGAATGAAGGACAGGAAAAAACGTTAGCCCCCTCCCCCCGAGAAAACATGACAAGAGGTCGCTTACGGTCGCCAAAAAACGCGGGTTTGATCGAGAATCGTACCCGAACACCGGTGCCGCGGGGAATAACTAGTTATGCGCTATCCATTAAGCTCCATATGCCCCCCCCCCCCCCCAACCGCCTCATCGACCAGAGTGACGGAGCCGGCCCGGAGGTGTGAGCCCCTTGCCTCGGTGAGGGTTTGCGGCTGTGGCCGGGCGGCGAGCGCGGCAACGCGGTGGACCACGAGGGGGTGGTGGAGCGGACAGAGAGGGAGAGAGAGAGAGAGATAAAGGGGGTGGGAGGGAAACGGGGCCCTCGCCTCTCGCACCTGCGGAGCGCGCGCGACAAAAGCGGCGCCGCTGTCATCCGATGAACGCGTGGGGGAAGGAGGGCGACGGGGAGGGGATGGAGACGAATGGCCCGCACGCTGGCCGCGGGCGTTCCAGCAGAACAGCGGGACGCCGCCAGGCGGCGGTAGGCAACCCGCCGAGCGCTGATGCATCGCACGTCTCGGAGCCGAGGACATCGCCCGCAGAGAACTACATCTCGCTGCGTCTGAATGAGTGGGCGTCGGACACAAGTGAGAGGCAACTGGACGGCGGGTAACGGGATCGGGGTGTGGAAGAGAGTGCCGACAAGCGTGAATAACGAAGAGCTTCTCGCAATGTAATTGAGAGCCTTGCAGTGCGGTTCGACACGCTGTAACTACGTAATAGAATTACATGCAAGTGAAGGCCGGATGGGGCGATGAACGAACCGCCAGGTGAATGGTCAGAAATAGGAAGTTGAGAGAATACGTTTGTGAGTCTATGACGTCAAACAGTCAATGGGCAGGTAAAGAGATTTGTGCGTCAGAGGAGTGTATATTTTTGTCTCACAAAAATGGAAATAGAAGATATAAATCAACGGAAAGTAGAAAATGTGAAAAGCGTGGAAAAGT